>VMKM01003050.1:17500-48041 GCA_008360985.2 Macquaria ambigua
TAGCAGTAGTAGCAGTAGCAGTTGCAGCAGTAGCAGTTGCAGTAGCAGTAGTAGCAGTAGTAGTTGCAGTAGCAGTAGTAGCAGTAATAGTTGCAGTAGCAGTAGTAGCAGTAATAGTTGCAGTAGTACCTGCTGTCGTTGTACAGAGCCTCCTTCTCTCCCTGCAGACGCTGAAAACTGCACAACACAAACAAACTTTAATCATCAGAGGTTTTATCAACAGTCTCATCTAACAATCAGCTGACACACACACATAAACATCTTCATGTCCCTTTAACTTGTACACCCCCTGGAGGACAAGAACTGGAACTTCAGCTCACAGTTAAACATCTAATCTAAGTCTGGAAATCAACCTTTCACCACCGTACTGATGTAAGTATAAATGTTCTGTGATTATCAGTAAACTGAGGTACACAAGTGTCTGACAAGAAGGTGAAGGCGTCTCACCTCTCCTGTTTCTTCTTTAACTTGTCAGACAGCTGGAGGAGAGACAGACAGACAGACAGACAGACAGGCAGGACATCAGAATTAAAAGTTATTTCTAATCTTCCTTAAAATTAAAATAAACCAAAGACCCGACAAATTCTGTGCTGTCAATTCCTCTTAAAAGTATGAACAAGCCTTATTTTCAAATTAAAGTATTTCAGTAGCTCAATCAATAATAACATGTCCTGTCAGGCTTCATGTTACCTGGTAACATTTACCTTTGTTATCTCCTCCTGCAGTTTGGTGATTTCAGCCTGTTTGGACGCCTGCAGGCAGACGGGAGACGTTTCAGTCGAGTGAATAACAGAGAAACAGATTTTTGTTTATACACATTTACATTTCAAGACCAGCTGCACTAGTCAACCACATATTCAAAAATCTAGACGGTAAATTTCTCACCTGAAAAAATCTTAAAGCTAAATTTGGTGATACAACAACAACTCAAATCCTCCGCCATCGTGACGTGAAATGCATGCTGGGACTCTGTGATTTAGTGTTTCCATAATTACTCATCATGTGGGCAACACAGAGAAACAAAGCTAGAGTTTTTTGACTTTGAAACAAACTGCAGCAGAAAAATGAATGAATGAATAATGAGGACAGATTCTTCCCTCCTCGTATTTGTGGCTGTGAGTCAAACCCGTCGTGTCTGATATCTCCACTGACCAAGAAATAATCAGAAAGGTTTCCAATCAAATATTTGGGAACATTTGAAACATGACAGCTGGCTCTGAGTGAATATTGTGAAAAGAACACAAGACAACACGATTAAAGAGTCTTCTGTTAGTCTGCTGCACGCTGACATCTCACCGCTGCTCCCCGGCTGCCGTTTATGTACCTGTCATCAATTAATTAGTTTCCTCTCTCACACACACACACACACACACACACACACACATGTGGCCGTTTCATCTGCCACCATTTTTATTGTCTGGCCTTTCTGGTTCAGTGGAGGCAGCAAAACACTGATTCAGCATACAGCTGTGCGATATGACAATATATAATGGTGTGACAATAGAGCATATTATAAAACTATAGACGTTTTTCTATCGTTTTTTAAAAGCAGTAAAGCAGGAAAAAAGAAATTATCATCAGGAAGCAGTATTGAAATTTGTATTAGTACAGATATTAATCATTGTATGGTGTAGCATTAAGATTTCGCTTCAATGGAACTAAGGGACCAAAAAAACACAGAAAGTACATGGACACGGTTGTCCACAAACATTTGGCCATATTGTTTCCTCTCAAGCAAATATAAATGTTTCTGCAATATTTACACATTTTAACTCATTTCTGGCGTTTACATCCAGGTGCTTTTAATGCACAAATTCAAAAAAGTGTGCAGAGACTGTGTGTGTCAGGTGTGTCAGTACCTCCAGGTTGTGGATCTGCTCCCTCAGCAGCCTCTTCTCCTCCTGCTCGGTGTTCAGTGCCATCTCCAGCTCTGGTCCAAAGCAGTGAGTTATTGGACAGAGAGCAGCCGACCAGCCTAGCGCTGCCTGCTTAGCTACAATCTTCTCTACGCTCTTCTCTGACAGGCCTAAAGGGGGCGCCGCACACAGCAGGGGCAGTCTGTTAGGCCAGACACACACTACACCGGCTCCTCACTCTACAACACCGGGTTCATCACATCTGGCATTTTGTGGCTGAGCTGCAAAGTCAGACATCAGCTGGGAAACGTCAGTGCAGTGGTTTGTTTGGGTGCGTTCACTGACAGCATGTTTATCTTAGCTCTGCAGGTTTGTTTGTCCAGGTGAGAAGAAACTTTATTACAACAAATGGAAATGTTCACACATGCACTTTAATTGCAATGAACACTTTCTGACATAGAAACACTCGTTACATCAACATCCCAGCCAACCCGGAGCCAACTAGGACTCTACTAACCAAACAAACATGGACGTGCAACTGTAACTCTGTTATTCACCATAATTAAACACTAAATTTACACCTTTCTTACTATATGCAGAAATGAGGCTGGGTATCTCTTTGAATGTTTCCAAAGAAATGCTGATACAATATCTAAGTTTTAGTATGAACATCAAAACAATACGTTTTTAAATTTTAAGATATGTAGACATGTTGTTCAAGAACTTAATATCTAAAATATAAAACTGTCATATTTTAGATTTAAATCAGGAACTGATCAAAGAGGAAGTCAACAAGAATCTACTCGACAGGTTCAATACTTGATGCTACGGACACATTTCAGTTTGATCTGCAGAAACAACAGATTTTCTTCTAGAGGTCTGGTGTGCTGTGAAGTTTTAATTCCTACAACCCTAATTTAATTTTGATCATTCAAATCCATTTTTACCCTCACAGCACCGACTCTGCCTGTCATACAGCTGCAGATCAACACCAGATCAGTGTTAACATCAGACTACATCAGATGTCAGGAGGTGTGAAGCGCCTGAACTCCATCAAGTGTAAAGACTGCAGTTATACTACAGTAACATTTTTATAATCAAGTATAATTCACGCGTGTAAATGAGTTTTGCAGCTTTGCCAGAAAATCCCAGATTTAGGAGCCTAAACTTGAGTTTCAGGCTGAAGATCCTGATTTTTCTTTAGAACCTCATTCATCTCCAGTTTGCTGACGTTCATCAGACAAACACTTTGAGTTTGTTCTTGTAGTGTGTGTCTGCCCAGAGCCAGCTAGCTGCTCTACGCTCCAATAAAGCCAGGCTGCAGCTTCACCGCTAATTCTCAAACACAAGCCAGAACTCAAATAAAACACAGAGGAGAGGAGGAACTGTACCGCAACAGATTTCTGCAGGAAAATATTAACGGCCAATATTTGAGAATGAAGGAGAACAAGCACCATAAAAGGGCCACACTGGTGTGTTCACATGTTTCAATCTGTTATTAGGAACATTTTCCAAATCACACATCAGCTTTGAGACGGATTCTCTTCCTTCCAGTTTCTCTTTATTTCTATGAAAATCTGTTTGCAGACGAGTTTCAGTTGATGTTTGGTCAAAATGATGTCATCATCAGGTCAGGTTTTTACAAAAGTCTCTGAAGTGATGCGTTCAAGGACACTGACATCTAAAACTTGAGTTGTCTCGATGCAAAGATATATAAGGTTAGGTAGACTGTTGTAAGTATGCAGATGGAAACTTGTTCATTCTAATTTCTAAATAATAAAAGTTTCATGTTAGTTTTGGTCTGATTTTCTTAAGTTAGTGGATTTCAGCTCTGTGATTTTATTCTGCAACTTTACAAATGACTTAAACCATCAACTGATCAAAATTGTCGTCAAGTTTTCTGTCCATCAACGAATCAGTTAGTTGACAAACTGTTTGAGCTCGAGGTGTGTCTCTGTTCTACAGTTCAGACGTCTCTGTTCTACAATCAGACGTCCCTCACTGATGACATCACACAGCGTGTCACAGACCGAGACCCAGGTTCTGGTCACATGACATGAACCTGCAGGATCGCTGTCATCACACCGTGTCACTGATGTTTAAAGGGCTGCTGTTCAGCATCTCAAATGTCAGGAGACATTTGGCTGTAAGTTTCAACTCTCTGCAGCCAGTGTGGTCCTTTAAGGATTTGAGAAAGTTATTTAAGAGCAGACGAAGTAAATAAATACAGTCTACATGCTGCAAACCTTCGGAGCACCGAGCACATTAAAGCACAACTTATTCTTCTCATCAATAAATCTCATGTTCAGATCAAACCAGCAGTCTGATACATAAAAACTATTAAACACACATCAGTGAGCCTCACTGTTGTTCCTTCATCACCATCAACACACACACTGCAGTTTATTCACACACTGTCCTGCTGCCCCAAATACTCACTAGAGCACCACATGTGGATTCATCCACTGCTGAAAATAGTCCCCAACAAATGCACCATTTCCTCCTGTTTGTTTGATAAAAACTACAGTGAGCAGCTGTTTGAAACATGAAACTATATATTTGTGAGGTGTTTGTAAAGATTTACGTCTTCAGCAGGAACCAATGGGCTCGGAGCTGAGAGCCACAGACAGGAAGTGAGACAGTACTGAGAGACATGTTGTTGGTTTGAGTCTGAATATGGAGTTTGTTGACAAGAAGAAAAATAAGTTGATATCAACTAGATTTCTCTTAAAGCCAAAGGACAACTGGAAAAACTGCCTGAATGGTTTCAATAATGTGACAAAACTAAACTTCAGTGTGCTCCTTTAAAGTCGATCAGAAACGTGAGTGTTCAGTCAGCAGAAAGCAGCTCGCTGAGAACTTACAGAGGATTGAACTCCTGTTTCTTCCCATGTGAAATTCTAATGGTTCACTGGTCAAATGAGTCGAATAGTAACTGTGAAGCATTTCATGCTGACTGGTTAAATCAATACAACTGTTTACAGCAACACTATTTTAAATCAAATACAGGCGACGTTTCATTCTCTGACTCTCATTATCAGAAGAGTTTAAAGTGAAATAAATTACACACTCATCAGACCGGAGAGTTATTAAAGATCACATGAGAGGAAAGGAGTTTTAAAGGGAAATGCTGTCTAACAAGTAAGAAAAAGAAAGTGTGAACTCACCATGAAGCTGTTTCCCTGTTTGATCCGTCTGAGCCTCCGTCTGCAGACAGACAGAGAAGATACACAACACCACGTCTTTAAACTACAGACACACCTTCATAGAAATGATCCAATGTAGATTCTGGTATTTGTCAACCTGGGTGTTAATCTCTCTTTTATTCCCACTATGCAGGGTTCATACAGCGTTTATAGAGTAAAATTCAAGCCCTTTTCAAGCGCTTTCAAGGTACCTAAACCAAAAATGTCCAGACTCTCGAAGCCTTTATTTATCACATCTAAATTGTTACTATAAATTCCAGGAGACAACAAACTAATCTGACGACAGGATCGTTTCATTTCAAATATTAAAAGATGTTTGGTTTCCATGAGCAATTGTGTCGATGATGAAACACCAGATTATGTTGAAAATTAAGCATTTTTCAAGGACTATATTCAAATTCAAGCATATTCCTAACCTTGAAAACATAACAGTTAAAATTAAGTATTTTCCAAACTTTCAAGACCTTGTACGAACCCTGACTATGTTGTTGGATAATATTTTTCTAACAATCTTCACCGTGGTGAAGATTTGAGAAACATGGACACCAGCACAAATGTCGAATTTTGGGTTAATTTGTAGAGCTACATCGTTCTTCCCAAATTTCAGCATGAGAGATGGAGAGTGAACACAACATGGCTGCGTGTCAGAGTCTGTTACCGTGAAAAACAGGAAGGACTGGCAAAAATAAAACTGTAAAATGCCTTTAAGAAACTCTCTTTCTGTCAATCACCTGTTCCGGTCTGTCATTGGCTCCCTCTGCTGCTGGCTCCTCCCCTCTCCCTGTGACATCAGAGACTCCGTTGGCGCTGGCGGACCCGTCGGTCTCCGTGGTAGTGCTCTGGTTGCCCTGGGCGACTGCCTGTCTCTGCAGCTCTTTGTCGTAGCGCTCCTGGAGGGCTGCAGGAGAACCACATGAGGATTGGACTGTTACACCTGCATCTGTCAGCTCTTATTCCAGGAAGGAATTATTAAATCTACCAGACACACACGTCACTTTACAAGTTTAAAGTTGTGCAGATATCCAGGTGTAGAACACGCTGGTGCATACAGAGACATTAACTAATACACAGCTGTTTTACAAACGTCCCACCTTTCATTTTCTTCAGGAGGGTGGAGTTTTCAGCCTGGAGGCGGAGCAGTTCTCCATCAACAGGGCTGGAGGCGGGGTTTGGTGGGGGGCTGGATGCAGAGGCTCCTCCTCCTTCCTTCAGGCCCTGGTTCTCCTGTTCCAGCTGTTCGATCTGCGTACACAGCTGGAACAAACAATGATGGTATCAACATTAACAAGTCCCCTGAACGCATCCTGTGTGACGGAGCACTGACGCTGCTGCTAACACTCCCCCTGGTGTAGGTACAGTGTCAGTTAAATACAGTAATATATTCTGTATGTTACTAGTGAAAGTCACCTTGGAGAGTTCAGTCATCAGCGTGCTGTTCTGTAGCCTGAAGTCTTCCTCCTGACTGTGGAGTTTCCCCTGAAGCATCTCATTCTCACTCAGCAACGCCTCCACCTCCTACACCCAACACCAACACCACCAAGGTTATAATGAACTTTTACAGTTGATGTTCTAAATATCAACATCTTTATTGTCTTTACACATAAACAAACTGAATGCTGCAGCAGTCTGTGTGTCCAAAAATAAAACAAACAAGAAAAGATTTGAAAAGTACAGTAACTGTGTGAAGCTGACACTTCAACTAAACCAACAGGTTTAAACAAAACATGTATAAAACATACATACAAATATAAATTATAAGAAAAGTATATAAACTATAAGCAGACATGCAGTGTGTGTGTGTGTGTGTGTGAGAGAGAGAGAGAGAGACAGGTGGTGACCAGCAGAGGGCGATGATGATCCGTGTAAACCTGCGGTAACCATAACAACCAAACAAGGTAAACTCACCTGAGCTTTCTTGCTCTTATTCAAAGCCTGAAGAGACGAAATAAAATAAATAAAAAGTCATGAAAATAATCAACAGAGACAAACAGCTGATCAATATGAGCTCAATGAAACCTGAAATAAGTGACGGATCATCTGAGAGTTAAAGTCCAGGAAAACGAATCTGTTTCTGACATCAAACCTCTACAGAAAGTATTAATCATTTATAATAATCAAGTATTGGTTACCTTCTGTGCTTTGATAAAATCTCTTTCCAAAACCACATTCTTCTGACGGACGGCGTTCAGTTCTGAAACACAAAACAACATTCATCATCAGAACTGTTAGGGACGCAGATTTTAACCTATCAGCCACATTATTGATCAATAATTCATCATTAACAGCTTATAAAATGTAAAAGAAATCATTTCTCTTGATGAAAACTTTAAACACTTTGTTTAAACAGGATGTTAGTGTTTTCTCAGTAAATCAGGTGTTTGAATCATGAATGAAATAAAACACAAATCAATTATTTCTTTCATGACTAAAACAAAATGGCGCCTTCGCTGAAGGTCGCTGCTCCTCCTCCTCCTGCCATTATTCAACACACGGACAAACACAATTCAAATGATGAAACAATAATTCTGCACAAATAACAGACTTTTCTAAAGGATGTAAATTACAGACTAAACATGATAATTATAAAAAACTCCTTCCTGTATCAGTGAAGGGCTGACTAATAAAATGGCTCAAACTGACATTCAAAGCAAATAACTGGGTTTCGCTGTTATAAACTGCATGAAAGCAAACTTGTCATGTGATTTTTTAACCTCATGACACAGATGTTTTGAACGCTATGAGGGGCTCATCCCTAAGTTCCCAGCTCTATATTCCTTTAATATAAAGACACACTTTACATCCGTCTTCCTCGTGATTTAAAAGATGTACAAATATTTAAAAAATAAATAAAATGATGCGATTATTGATTAAAAATTAGGGATTAGGGTTAGGGCATGACTTTAGAGTTTCAAATTATGGTTTGGAAGGGGAGATTCACGCGATCACGGTTAAATTGAACCTTGTGAAATGACATCGTGCCACTCCAGAGTCGTTCTGTCACTCTTCTCCTGTCCTGAGTTGGTCTAGCCTTGTGGTGAGTTTTAATCACGTGTCTCTTGTTATAAACTAACATTGTAAGAGATTGGTGAGGGCTGTCATTGCAGTTCAAATTGCAGAAAACGAAGGGAGATGGATGTTTCAAATGCAGTTTGAGTATTAAAAATCTCTTCAGCCACCGTGGAGATATCAATGTGTAAAGTCAAGAAAACTGTCCAGCCTGCAAATTTGAGGGCGCAGGTTTCAAAGAGTATAATGTCAGTAGGCTGTAAGCTGTAGGTGGTGATTTCAACATATTGACCAGGGAAACATACATTGCTGAGGAGCTCTCCTTAATGTCATATTAGGAGGATATTGAGCTGGGGACCCTGGGAGCTTAGATACGCTCCCCTATATGAGCTACATGAGATGCACGATGAAAAACTACAAAAACTGAGCCAAAGCAATCGTAAAATAGTTAAAGAAATGTTTGACCTCAAAGAGAACACCTATTAAAGTAAGTTAATATAAAAACAGCAGCAGGTGAACTGATGTCAGGCTGAAACTCTGCTGTGATGAAGTTATTTATTACGGGTAAAAAAAAAAACACATTTAATCTGTAGTCCTGTTCAGTCTAAATCAGTCTGTCTATATAACATGAAATATATCTGTCTGTATTAATGTGGTGATGAAGAGGTGATGAAGAGGCACCTTTAACACAAACATCATCATCATCAGTAAACAAAGCACAGAGGTTTTACCAGAGGTGTTCTTCCTCAGATCATCAGACAGCTGGTAGTTCTGAGTCCGCAGCTCCAACAGCTGAGCCTGCACACACAATTATCGTCTTATATCATCATCATTATGCACCTGCTCTTAAAACCTGAAGCCAGAAACAGCTGTTCAATTAAATTTCAATTGGTGTTATATTATTAATGCACACACACGCTGCGGAAGAAGAGACGTCTGTGTGTGTAGTGGACTGATGCTAATGATTTAATAAAAAGAGAAACGTTAGAGTCCTATATGTTAAATTTAATGTACTTTTGCTCCTGGCTGGTAGCACCCAAAAGGATTTTAAGAGACTTAATATAAAGGAAACATGTTTACTTCCTTTGTTTTAGCCTCAATAATGACCACAGTGTAAACCCTTCTGTATGTAAACACCATCACTGTCTGCAGTTAGCATGCTAACAGGTGTCAGTGCGGTCTGTCCGGCTGACAGACTGCGCTATTTCCTTATTCATGAGAGTAATGCGGTAACTTTGCATTAAACGACAACCTACATCGAGCTGAGCAAATACACAACACCGCTGTGGGTGTGTGAGCCTGACTCAGACCCCGTGACTCTCATCGGGGCGAGTGTCTCGTGCATGCTAACATGTTAGCTAGCTAGCTAACTGACAGATACAAATTAGAGCTAGCAGCAGGAAAGCTACATGGAACCATTTTTCCTTCTGGGTCCTTCTGCCCCTTCCATAGGAGGAGGCTAAGCTAGGTTAGCTTACAAACCAATCGACACCGAGCTAGCATACTATAGTGGACTGTCAAATATGCTTCTAGCAATTTATTATCATTCAGATCAATAACTTCAGCTCAGACTGACCGTCACCTCCCTGACATTATTAAATTAATAACGTTAGCCCTCTCTGCAGCAACACAAGCTGCCGAGCTAACGCTGGACACCGTTAACTACTCCCACCCTAACGGCTAACGGTTAGCATCAGTGAGCTAACGCCCCTGACAGTGATGCCGCACCTGGCTACTGTATGACAGGTGTTATTCACAGAGCTGACAGCTACCTGTGCGTGAGCCCACCGACCTGAAACAACAGCTGTCGGGTTTTTGTCTTACCTGCATCCGATGAAACTCCTCCTCTGACAGAGCCTGCGACATGGCCATGTTTACCTGGGCTGCTAGCTAGCAGGCTAAGCTAGCGGAGGAGACGGAGCGGCTAACCGAGAGGAGGAGAGCAGCACAGAGGAGGAGACAGGACAGAGCTCTCACTCTGACTCTGTTTCCGAGAACCAGGAAGGAACCACAGTGTTCTCAGCTGGGGCCAAAGGTGTCTGCTGCCCCACTGTGTGATGCAGTGGTGGAAAGTAACCCAGTACATTTACCCAAGTGTTGTGTAAGTAAGTACAATTTCAAGGTACTTGTACTTTACTTGGGTATTTCCATTTTATGCTACTTTATACTTCACTACATTTTGGAGGCAAATATTGTACTTTTTATTGCACTACATTTATTTGACAGCTTTTGTTACTTTACAGATTCCGATTATTAATACAAAATATAAATCAACTAATAAATTATATATATTATTATAGATTAAAGTACCCAGCAGTATATAAAGTAATTTTAAAAAATGAGCTCCAGCTTTACCAGCTGCACTTTTTATTATGTTTGATTTGTCTTATTGTATTTTAGCTTATTTTAAACTTCTATTTTATTTAGTTTTACTCTTTTTTAATCCTATTGATGTGTGGTTTTTATTTTGTCTTTTTATCTCGCCTTGTGTTTCTGGTCTTAACACCTGTCAGTCTCATGTAAAGCCCCTTGAATTGCCTTGTGGTAGAAAGTTGCTGTACAGATAAACTCGCCTTACATCTTGTATATTTATCTCCACGCTGCCTGCAGACACACACAGGTGAACCTGGTTGTCTGACTGCAGTTGCCCACAGTGTGGATAAAGGTGTATAAAGGTTGTGAGCTGTTTGCTCTGAGTAAGGAAATACCTCTCTGACACGCATTGGCAACTTTAAGTTCAGTGAAGTAATCAAGTTGATGTCCTGAACTTTCTGTTATTTCATTCAGAGTTTCTCCACACTTCCTCCTACTGTGTGTGTGTGTGTGTGTGTGTGTGTGTGTGAGAGAGAGAGAGAGAGAGAGAGACAGAGAGAGAGAGGCTCAATTATCTTGAGTTAGATTATTAACTAACAGGGTTAAACGTAGAGGCAGAACTGAGAGAGAGACAGAGGTAGAGAGAGAGGTTTATTTCAATTTCAGTTTTGGTTGGTCAGACAGTCGGAGGAGGCCGCCTCAGGTGCTGGATGTTCTCTGATGTTTGCTGGATGTTATTTGATGCGACATGGAGCTGCTGCCCTCCCTGCTGTCCACGCTGAGGACTGTGGATCCCGGGACTCTGGATCAGGAGTACAGTGTGAGTGTTTTCATACCTCTGTGTGTGTGTGTGTGTGTGTGTGTGTGTGGAAAACAGTTTTAGAGCTCTGTGAGGATGTTTCAGCGTTTTCACACCTCAAGGTGCAGGTCTAAATTTAGGTTGAGCAGTTAGAGCTGCGTTCTGGTCACAGTTAACACAGTTTGTCCATGTTAGGGTCAGGACTCAGCATGGTGACGGTGAGTCCTGAGCGTCTCCAACACCAACATACTGATATCTGACTGATAAGAAAAAGACATTTAAATAAGAACACCTTCATAAAATTCACATGAGAATTTCAGGACCTAAAAATGAAGTGAAAAAAGGATTCACACACTTACTGAACACACACACTTCTGTATGCTGTAGCCTTTTATATTTCATTACTTTTCATCTTTGTACACACACACACACACACACACACACACACACACACACACAGTGCAGTGTTGAGAATAAGTCTGTTGCTTTCCTGGAAATAACCTGCTGTTTTACTGGTTTGAGCTCTTTATTCAAATGAGCTGCAGCGAATAATCTGATAAAGTGACTGAGCTGCTGTGTGTAAAACATGCAAAGCATGGGGGGAGGGGGTGAGCAGGGACACGACCCACAGTGAAATGATTACCTCTGCCGCTCCACACTGTAATGTACATTTTTATGCAGACGATGCTGTTACTATATCTATAATTATTAATATGCACACCTCTCCCTCCACCTCAAAACCTCTTGGCCTAAAAAAGACATCTTGATTTCAATGAGACTACATGTTTAAATAAAACTTTAATGTCCATCGTGCTGTTTCAGTATCAAACTAACAATAAAACTTTATTTTATAATACAATACTTTCTGAAACTGTAACTGTAACAGAACAAAGAGGTGAAGCACTGAACTCCTCAGAAGATAAAACACTGTGGTGTGTTTGTGAACGCAACCTCACAGAGAAAAGCTTCGCTGCTGAGAGAAAGTCGAGTCAGTGTTAATCTGGAGGTTACACGTCTGTGGGCTTCACATCAAAACCAACCGGCCTCCTATGTCTGAAATATCAACGCTGAGAAACTTTCACTCCTTTCAGTCTGCAGAATGAATGCACAGCGTTATTCCATCACAAGACGACTGCGTCTGCAGTTACAGCTCTTATACACTCACACGCACTTTGTTTTCTGACTTCAGACTGAATAACTTGATATATGAGAAGAGGGTCTCGTCATGTCCGCTGGCCAAAGGAACAAAGGTCGCCTCCATCTTTTAAAGTGTGTTTGTGGTCAGTGTTAACACCTGGTTAGGTTCGTTTCAGTGGGCAGTTAACTGAGCTGAGTCGTGGAGACCCTGAACCCACTGAGCTGATTTTAATCACTTTGGCTGATCAGACTTCTTCCTACAGACTGACGCTGCGTCTCAATTCGGATACTTCCGTTAGTACACTTACATGCAGTACACTGTGTACTTTCTTGTGTAGTGCGTTCATTTTGACAGGGTAGTGTTGTCTCAAATCGAACACAGCTGTCGTGTACTAACTGGAAATGACGATCACAACATTTCACCGCTTCTTCTTCTTCTTCTTCTTTTTAATGGCGAGTTGCAGCCGGGCGGAGCATTATCACCAACAATCTACTGCGATTGCCGCACGCCAAAATATCTGCCAGCTCGTTTGCTCACTTGACTTCAATTCAATTTGATTAAAAATGAACGTGCTTTTACTTTTAGCCGTAACAATCGCAGTCGCCGCCGACATTTTCATAGGTTGGTGGTCCCTCCTCTTCCGCTACGTAGCCAAGATGGCGACCGTTGAGGGTGAGAAGTGTGCAGCGCTCCACACTCAACTTTCTGACCGTTGTGAGTACACCATCCGGGTCCTCACAGTACACTGCATTTTGCCATAACTGTCAGTGTGAACGCACTTGAGCACTCGAAATAGCAAGTGTGAGTATGGAAGTACGCTAATTGAGACACAGCATGAGAGTCTCCTGTTAGCTTAGTAGCCTCTGTCAGGGCAAATAACACCTTTTATCATAAAAAAACCAACATTTTTTTTTTATGTCATATACTACAGTGACATCACGATGGACGAGAATATTAAACAAAAATATTGAATAAATCCGGTGTTTTAAAAGCTTTTGTGTTTTTAGGGTACAAAATAGTTTGGAATCAATTTTAAAAATGACACCTTCATCAGTCCTGTGAGTTCATGGAGTTCGTGCACCTTAAACCGGAGCAAGATCAGACACGACCATTAAAAGCACCTGTGTGGGTGTGCAGGGCCTTTAATGAGGTGCAGCACATTAAATCAGATCGTCTCTATCAGAGGTACCCAAACCCTGGATCCTGGACCGGTAGCGGACTTCAGAACATTTGCTACCGGGCCACGAGGAAACAATGATTCTGCAAACAAAACTGAATAATAACTATAACTTTATATAAACTTTATATGTTGTTTTTGCAGCAGACATAGTTTTAAAAGGAGGACAGCGCTCCACCTGGACCCGACAGGAGATCAACAACTCACAACAAATAAAAGCTTTATAATCTAAGAGGATAAGAGATCATGAAGTTAACATTTACATTGACTTCGTTTCATGTTACGTTTTCAAACAGAAGAAAAAAAGCAAGAAATATCAAAATGATTTTATTAAAACGTGTTGTCATAGTAACACATCCATCACTGTCTTGTTTTGTTTTGTTTGTTTGACCTAAAATGTGAGCTCATTTCAATTTTGAAGAATTTGAAATTAATACATTTATACGGTGGCCCTGAGAGCTCAACGCACTGCACATCAATTTCAACACGAGTGCAGCATTTAAAAAACACGTTGCAAATTCAGACAACACACGTTTTGTCTATTTGCATGTTTTCAGGGTTTGACATTAACCATGGCCTTATGGCCCGTGGCCACAAACTAACTTTTTGTGGCCACCAAGTTTTATCCCTATACTGGATATACTTTGCCTTCGCCAAAGCAATGTTACAGTTGTTGTGTTGTGTTAAATTGCCTTTTCTGTATTGTTTACATTTGGGCCACCAAAAATGTACTTTGGCCACCAAAATTAGGGGCTTGGTGGCCCGTGGGGCCAGTGCTTGAATATATTAGTGTCTATCCCTGGTTTTCTTAAGTTGCAGTGTGTTGAGCTCTCAGGGCCACTGTACATTTAACATGTTAGTGTATTTATTCGTTGTGTATTTTAAGTTAAATGTTTATCTGTAATTCTGCTGAGCTGCACAAGAGCTTGGTTTTAATTCTGAGTGACTGAGAACGGGCCTATACTATTAAACATTATCTAATATAATATAACAATAGGCTATTAAATCTTTGCTTTGGGAACCTCTAGTGTAGAATGAAGAAAGGAAATATTTCTGACCCTTTAATGAGCTAAACTAACCTTTTACTCAGGTCTGCACCAGGTTGTCAGTTTGACATTTCTGTAGCAAAGACTGAAAACACGCAGACGGCCGTTTTGCTTCCAAAATTAAATCTCCTATAAACTGACAGACCATAGCGTGAGTGTTATATCTGATCGTACGTTCATCGTCTCGGCTGCTGAACAGACCCAGCTCATCCTCTGTGAGCGAGCACAGTCTGTCCTACATCACACAGTTTTCATTTCCTGTTTCCTACAAACTGTCGTGTTTCAGAGGATGTAACAACCTGAGTGACACAGCAGGTACTTTGTTTTCCCCAAAACATTCAGGAGGTTTTACACACCTCGTGTTGTTATCAGGACGGTTGAAACACCTGAGATGGTGTTTTCAACCGTGTGTGTGTGTGTGTGTTTTAAGGTGCGTCTGCAGGTCGGCTGTTTGTCCCTGTGTGGCAGCCGAGGTTAGTTAGTCAATAATCCTGCTTCCTCATTCTCTGTGCAGACGCTCTCTCAGGTTGGTTCATTATTAACCCGCTGGAGCCGCTTCCTTGTTGTCGTTGTTCCTGAAATGACTCACCTGAGACGCTGCTCCACCTGCAGCCTGAACTCAGCTTCAGTTTTAGTAAAGTAAAAGTCTGCTGATATTCTCTATTCTTCTTCTCATCAATAAATCTCATGTGCAGACTCAAACCAGCAGTGAATGTATGTACTAACAAGTGTTGTGTGTGTCACAGCCTGATAGATCTTCTTCCTCCATTGTTCAAAAATCCGAAAATTAAATGATGAACTGTAGGTGTGACTGTGAGCGTGAATGGTTCTCTGTCTCTATGTGTCAGTGACTGACTGGTGACCTGTCCAGGTAGACGTACCTCTCGCCCAATGTCAGCTGGGATCGGCTCCACCCCCCCCCCCCCCACCCCCCCGCGACCCTCTGAGGATAAGTGGTTATAGATAATGGATGGATACATATATATATATATATATATATATATTTCAATTCTATAAATAAATAAATACAGGAAAAAAAAGCCTGTGTGTCTTTGCTCAAAGGAACTCTGGCTCCCTGATTTTTCAACCAGCAACTCAGGTGACTGACCAGCAGCTCCATCACCAAACTGCTAAAACAGGAAGCAAGACACACTGTGGTTTTTCTCAGTGTGTGCGTGTGTGTGTGTGTGTGTGTGTGTGTGTGTGTGTGTGTGTGTGTGGACATAAAGACTAACACAGTGTGAACAGAGTAAATGAGGATGTGAGTTTCGACACAGTATGTTTCTGTACAGAGATTCTTACCCATGATGCCACAGGAGTTACCTGACGTATCTGTAGCAACCTGTAAGTAACCTGGTTACTGGTCGTACTGGTTCGGGTCTGAATCAATCAATTCACAAGGCAGCTAGAAAAAAAGCACCTGAGGTCTTTGAAAGCATCACATCACAGTGTTGAAGGTACTGATGGTGCATTTAAAGACAAACTGATCATCAGTAAAGTTTGTCCATCGTTTGGGTTTCAATAGAAGTGAATGGGAGACAGAGCGAATATAATATTGTATACAGGAAATGTAATGTGACCTTAAGTGTGTACTGTGCAGCTGGGACGGTGTCGATTAGGAAAGAGAATACAATCAACTTCCTCCTCTAATTGAACTTTGTGTTTACTTTTATCTTCACATTCTGCTGTCTACATCATCTACATCTCTCGGTTTTTGTTCTCTTTGATGTGTGTTTGCCTTCCTTATATTATTCCTGTTTTCCACCCATACGTTCTTTGTTTTTGTTCTTCAAATTCAGTTTTATTGTTTGTTTGTTTTTAATTATTGTTCCTGCAGCTCATTAAGAGAAAAGTTATCATGATCTTTTTCTTTATTTTATACTTCTTGTTTGTACCGGACTGTTAATTGTCGTGTTTTTATAGTATCATTGAGTTTATATCAGATAATTAACCTCTTAATGTATGTTAATGTGTGTGTGACAGGTGGTGCGTTCACAGACCTCGGTGTTAAAGAGAGACCTGAGTTTGACCACTGAGGCCGGGGCTCTGAAGGAAAACATCAAGAAGAACAGATACAAAGACATCCTGCCATGTAGGAACACACTTCCTTCTCTGTGTCCTCAATTCCTTCCTTCCTTGTTTCCTTGCTCCAGTATCGTTAATACTGAAGCATCAATGTTAGATCAGCATTTTACTGTTGTAGCTGCTCGAGGTGGAGCTAGTTTTAACTACTTTATATACAGTTAGCTAGTTTAACTGCTTTATATACAGTTAGCTAGTTTAACTCCTTTATATACAGTTAGCTAGTTTAACTACTTTATATACAGTTAGCTAGTTTTAACTGCTTTATATACAGTTAGCTAGTTTTAACTGCTTTATATACAGTTAGCTAGTTTAACTACTTTATATACTGTTAGCTAGTTTAACTACTTTATATACAGTTAGCTAGTTTAACTGCTTTATATACAGTTAGCTAGTTTAACTGCTTTATATACAGTTAGCTAGTTTTAACTGCTTTATATGCGGTTAGCTAGTTTGAACCATAGACATATATATACGTAGACGCCGCATTGACAGCTTCGGAACGTTGCTGCGACAGGTCAACGTCGCCGCCATGTTGGAAAGGGCAGGACTGGCCTGTAAACAAATACAAGTAAACGGAGGTTTATGATCTACGTGGAGTAGAAAAAAAATGTTTTGTCTCCAGTTACTTATAATGTTGATAGTTAGGCTATAATCAGAGTAACTGAATACCAGCACCAGTCCCCTCTCTATCAAAACCTTCCATCACTGTCAGTGTTTAAGTCTAACATGAAAAAACGCCTGTGCCATAGTTAACATGCTCAGTGTTTATGTGTTATGTGTTTACGTTTGCTTCATTTATAATTATTAATATTACTACTATTTTTTTCTTCTTTTTTATCTTATCTTAAGGAAACAAATATCCATAGTATTAGGACAAATTGTAAATAATAGAGGTGAGGTTTTTACTATAAGCCCTCTGGGTCTGCTTTCTGTATTTTGTTACATATTTGTTATAATGTGTTACAGCTGCTCAAGGACAGAATAAGTACAGAGACGGAATAAAATACAAATAAAGACTAACAATAGAAACTATTAAACTCAAAATTACAGTACATACATCTCAAGTAAAGTGACATAGTCGTGGTATAACAGTATAACATATTTACATGATATGGTAAGAAACAGTAAAAATATAGTACAGTAAACAGTATGAAATATAGCATAAAGTGAGATAGTAGTAGTACAACAATATAAAGATATATATATTATATACTATAGTACAGCAGTATAGCACATTATTATTATTAATAGTCTATAAATATAATAAGGTGTAGTATGAGAATTATATTATAGTAGTAATATAATGATAATAATATTAGATTTAAATAGTATATGCAGTATAAACAGTAGTATAACAGTAGTACAATATAGTAAATAATAAAATAAAATAGCGAGTAGTAAATAGTATACCGGTAATATAATAGTATAAGAAGTATAATAATATATATATGCATAATATATATAATGTTATGTATATTGTACAATTATACTCCAAATATTGCAAGAGTCAGTCCTCAATATGATCTTGATTTGAATATGGACACCTAAGTGGTTAAGAAATTTTTACCTGAAGGTGGATTGATGCATTGTGTGTGTGTGTGTGTGTGTGTGTGTGTGTGTGTGTGTGTGTGTGTGTGTGTGTAGATGACCAGTCTCGCGTGGTGTTGTCTCTACTGACTGCAGACTCTGACTCTGATTACATCAACGCCAGCTTCATCAAGGTGACCAATACTGTGCTTTTTACACATGAAGAGCTTATAAAATATGATGTTTTTTATTAATTAAACTACCCAACAGTTTATACAAGTAGGCTACAGCTGAAACGATCAGTTGATTGACAGATGCTTTCTGTAATGTTGGTGTTTGTCCTGTAGGGGGCGTCAGCAGACAGAAGGTACATCGCCTCTCAGGGTCCTCTCAGCTCCACTCTCACTGACTTCTGGAGGTTAATCTGGCAGCACGATGTCAAGGTCCAACACACACCGTGAACCATCATGTCTAGTTACTGACCAGGAGTTAGTCTGGGTCACACACACACTGAAAACTCTACAGTTACTACAGTTCAATAACTTCTGCTTTTATATTTAAGCAGTTTAATAGATTTAATTAGTATGACTGAAATCAAATTAATAATGTTTTCATCATCAGATGAGATCAGGAGGCTCTGACACTGTGTGTGTTTGTGTGTGTGTTTCAGGTGATAGTCATGGCCTGCAGAGAAATAGAGATGGGAAAGGTAAAAATAAATTAATAGAAATAACTATTGTCTCCATTGTTCTTCTAACCAATTTATTTTGCCGGGAAAATTAATTAATGGAAATTTTTCTAAAAAACATGTTAAATTAAGAAACTTCTCATGGTCAAAATTGTGATTATGACATATTATTTCATAATTTTAACTTACTATCTTAAAAATATGATGTACTTCATCATAATTTTGACATTTAAAAGTCTAAATTTTGATTTATTGTCTCATAATTTTGACTTATAAGTTAGTACCTCATAGCTGTGACTAGTATGTCATCATTGGGGAAATTGTGACTCACTATATCATAACTTTGTGTGAGATATTATAATTGTTTTTAAGTATCTCGTCATTTTGAGGATTTCAGGATTTCTTTTTCACATTTTTTTTTTCTAATTACAGTTGCTACCAGAAATTATTCAAATACATTTTAAGTTTACATTCTCTCCTTATTGCAGATAATTGTTCTGTCATCACTGTTGAAGCTGAATGTGTGTTTTTATTAAGTTGAACTGTGGTGATGTTTTGTCCTCTGCAGAAGAAGTGTGAGTGTTACTGGGCTCCAGTTCACCAGTCTGCTGCATTTGGACCGTTTACTGTCTGCAGCGTGAGAACACACACACACACACACACACACACACACACACACACACGTCTGACTGGAAACTCATTTTTTACAGGTCAAAACAAACATGTTTGAAATGTATTTTAAATGTGTTGTTCCTGTGTGTTTCCAGCAGGGGGAGACGCGTCCTAATGAAGACCTGGTGGTCAGAACTCTGACTGTCACATACCAGCAGGTAAGAGCTTCACATTAGATTAGATTAGATTAGGGTGCATGCAGGAGGGGGTCTGTGTTTGTGTGGCGAACTGCGGTTTACAGGAGTAAACAAGTTGTATTATTATATATATTTATATCTTTTTAACATCTTTCTTCTCGTGATGTTGTGAGAGCGACTCTGTGTTCATGTTCTGATTGTTCACCTGCACTAAAAGACCAAACTTCTCCTCATTGCACTGATTGTTTGCATCTGTCTTCTCCAGGTTGTCAATGAGCCCACACATGCTGAGCTATCAGGAATACGTTTTTAAACCAGTCCAATTTAACAGTTAATTAAAACAGGTTTTGACCACCAATACAACTTGGACACGATGAGTGGAGTTAAATTAACTGGCTGGTTGGTAAATGACAGCATGTGTGTGGGTATTAATTCTCCCCGATTTAAATCAGTGTTATTTGTCAACTGCAGTTTGGCAGTATTTTTCGGTTAGCTGTTAGCAAACTTGAGTCTTTAAAGAGCAACTTAAGACCTAACTTGAAAACACTCACATGTTCAAACTGGATGGATTGGTAATTAGCTGGTTAGCTAACAAGATACAACATGTAAATCAGAGCTAGGCTAGCAGTTTCCCCCAGCTTCCAGTCTTTGTGCTAAGCTAGGCTAAACATGTCCTGCACTGGACACAGTGTGTCAGGTTGTTCCTTTAGGAATAACTTCTTTTAGTCTTTATTACATGATTTATAGGTTTAGAGGTCAACTGAAAGTACATTAAGTCCTGGATAGTTGTGTCAAACGCTAACAGTTTGTTTGACATTAGGCCCTAAATATCTAATATATCCATAATAGCTTCTAAGTCCAGTTAGCTTAGAGTTAGCTTCAAGGTCTTATCACCTAGCTCTAGTCAACTGAACCAGTGGACTACAGGATGGATTGGTGATCAGCTTGTTAGCTAACAAGATGCAACATGTAAATCAGACAGACTTGGAGTTGCTGGAAGGTGAAGCTAAGCTAGCAGTTTCCCCCTGCTTCCAGTCTGCTAAGCTAAGAGAGTATTGTGATTGATTTGGGTGCACAAACTCTTCTTGTAAAGACGATGTGGACTAGCAGAGCAGAAGCTTTTTACTGTCTTTTAAATTAAATTGTGAAAAGTATTATTCTAATATTTTTCCTTCTTATTTTGATTTGTTTAAAACTTAACGTGACGTCTCAGTTTGTTTACATTCTGCTGCAGTAGCTGCATGCTAGTTAGCTTCTTGATCGGCTCTCTGAACCACATGAAACCATCAAATAAATGTCTCTTTGCTGGCTATATCTTTTACTTTTTTGCCATTCTTTTCTCGAATGGTTCAGACAGCAGGAAGTGCGACACATCTTCAGCACCTGGACAGAAACTTTCTTAGCAAGCGCCTATTTTTTCTGTAACATTTTACTTGTTTGTGTTTTTTATTTATCACACAATTTGTAATATCTTAAGAATAAAAGTAAGATATATATATATACAGTATTAAACATCTGAAGACATCTCTGTAATGGACACACAACCCTCCTCCTCCTCCTTCTCCTCCTCCTCCTCCTCCTCCTCCAGGACAGCCATTCAGTGATTCATTATCAGTTTCTGTCGTGGCCGGATCATGACGTTCCCTACGAGGCTGCAGGAGTCCTGGACCTGCTGGAGAGAGCCAGAAAAAGCCAGGGAACACACACCTCGCCTCTACTGATACACTGCAGGTACACACACACACACACACACACACACACACACACTCCATCCGTCTCTAAACGGCTGTTAATTCCACATCATTACTGACGCTTGTTTTTGCCAGCAGTACAGATCGCAGGTCAGATGGTCATTACCATTCAACAGGCCGTATCACACATATGGCAGCTTATCTCACACACACACACACACACACACACACACACACACACAGAAAGCAGGAGGCTGTGAATATGCAGCAGGTAACACCTGCTAACGATGGCACAGTTAACATGCACGCTGCATCTGTTCCTGTGTGTGTGTGTGTGTGTGTGTGTGTGTGTGTGTGTGTGTGTGTGTGTGTTACAGTGCGGGCTGTGGGAGGACAGGAGTCATCTGTGCTCTCGACTACATCCATGACCTGCTGGTTACCAAGGTAACACATGATAACACAACACACGAATGTGAAACCACTTTTCACTTCAGGAAGGTGGAGAGAAATACTGCAATACTCAGTACTACTGTTACTGCACTTGTACTCTGTTTGTCCAGCTGAATGTAGTAGTTAACATACAGCCGGTCCCAAATCATTTCACTGCTACAGAAACAGTTATGACAGATTTATCGTACATTTATGGTCTTTTAGGATTATTGATCGTACATCACACAGAGGGCTAAATGATGATCATGGTCGATCAGTTTCAGTCTGATCCTCTCAGCCTGCAGCAGCTGAACCTCACTGTGTGTTTCTGAGAGTTTCTCTGTGAGCTGCAGCAGTTTGTTGAGTGTGTCGTCGTATTGTTTCCTGCAGCAGATCACACCCGACTTCAGCATCATGAAGATCGTCCTGGAGCTCCGGAGGCAGCGAGCGTCTGCAGTCCAAACTAAAGTAGGTGATTCAGCAGCATGAAGCACTACCAGCCTCTTTACACAAGGGCTTACCTTGTGATACCTGATAGATACAGAGCGCAACTCATACTCACACTCTGAAAGCCACGCCCACCAGAGGGGAAAACAATCGGTGCCTCAATATGAAACCAAGGACTGAAACGCTAACAAAACGCCTGCAGCAGCTAAAAACATTAGATTTCAGCCTGTCAGAGGATTATTTCAGCAGCCTGTGTCCACCAGAGAGGACAAACTCAATACTGTGGGTCTGTCTCAGTGTCCCTTCTCAAGCTAAGTTACTGTAGTTAGCTAAGACACCTACAAACATGTCGACACACTGAGTGTCAGGATCCCACAGAGTTCCCATTCTTCCTGCTGAAGCCTCACGTCTGGATCCACTTTTGTCTTAAAGGTTCAGTTTTTGGGTTCTGCAGCTTATAAAAACTTTCTTTACCCTGTTGGTAGTGCATCCCACCACACAGCAGCTGTTAGCCTCGTTTCTGTTGTTTGCTAGCAGACCGAAGTGACGAGGAGGCACCTTCACACAACACAAAGTCAATGGAGAGCGATGGATTGTTTTCCCCTCCGGTGTGGGCGGGGCTTGAAGGTGCTCTGTCTCTATGGCTGCGATACCTGATACTAAAACATTTTCTTCTTTGAGTAGAGAATGTATATTATAAGTTTTAACCCTTTTATTCCAATCAGCAAAATATGTATCCGATTAAAGAATAACTAATCAAACAGACATCTGATGCCAACTTACAACACGTGACACTTTTCATCTGGTGTGTGCACTCTTACAATTAAAATATAAATTAAATCTGTCGCTATGTCTGTGGTCTCCCACGTTTTTAAAATCAGTTAAGATTTGAAAATCCTGTCGTGTGCACCAGGCGTAATGTGCACACCGGGAGGCCGATATCTGTTACTACACCTGTGTGGGTCGAGGTGAAAATAAGTGACATCATTGTGTAATTTAAAACAGAGATGACCTACACCCTCTCCTGAAGTTACATCAGAAACGGACACTAAAACAGAGCTGATCACAGCCTTCCTTCACTGTGAGGGAAGTGTCAACAGTCTGATAATAAAAAGATGAACTTCTCCTTCTTCTCTGCAGGATCAATATCAGTTCATCTTCACGGCCGTCGTCTGTATGTTCGAACGAGTCCTGCAGTCGCCCGGCCATCAGCTCTACTGCAACGTGCCTGAGGTGACACACGCAAAAAAAGTTAAATTGACTACAAAGTGTTAATTAACTGTTGGAGTCGGTGGTGGAGGATGTAGAAAGAGAGCAGCTGCAGAAAGAGGAAGTAGTCCGTAAAGTTGACTTCCTGTATGTAAATTCACTGCTGCAGACAGTTTGACAGCAGAAACAGACAGAGAGAGAGAGAGAAGTGTCCGCTGGCCAACATTTAACAGGAAGAAATCTACTAAAAATAAGTAGAACTAATGGATGACACATGCTGACAGGTAGGTCCACTTTAATCCAAATTATAACACATAAAAGCATCTTGTTAACCTGCAGGAACCAACTCACATCCAGGCCGACATAAATACATATTCATTCCTTCTAGATTCAGTTTGTTTCATGGCGCTCACTGTGATTCATCGTTTAATGTCCTTATTTATGTCTCTGGGTCAGTTGTGTTTTACAGCGAGGCTTTTGTCTTTTTATCTGTGTAAAAGGAGATCTTGAGCTCAGTGAGACGACACGACCACGTTACTCAATCAGAAAGGGAAACGCTGATATTTAGAAACTCATTTCTACTCTGTTTCAGAGCTGGAGGAAGTATTCACATCCTTTACTGCAGTAAAAGTACTAATACACACAGTAAAGTGTAGTGTTGAGTATTAAAGCAGTAAATGTTCTATCTGATCTCATCAGATGATTCTTCCTCATCATTTTACTGTTGGAGCTCATTTTCAACTAGTTTGTATCTAATGATTCATTCTGGATTCATCTGCTGATTCTTTTCTCCATTCATCCATTGATTGATTGATTGATTGATCACAATGAGTGACACCTTCACAACCAACAGTCCAAACCTCAACATTATTAACATCATTAACATTATTAACATCATTCAGAGGAAAAGCAGCAAATCTTCACATCTGAGAAGCTGCAACCAGGAAATGATTTTACATTTCAGCTCTTCTGTTGGGGAGTTTAATTTTGAACAAAACATCAGATTTTATAAACTCTTCAGCTGTTTTGTGTGTAAAAATCCTAATTTGTAAAGTAACTAAAGCTGTCAGATAAATGTAGTGAAGTAGAAAGTAGAAGGTAGCATGAGAAAAAAATGCTCAAGTAAAGTACAAGTACTTTAAATGTGTACTTAAGTACATACTTAATTACACTCCACCACTGGTTATCCTTTGCTTCATTTTAAAAATGCGTTTTTAATTCAAACTTTAATGTTGTGCCACTATTTTGTGAATTGTTAAAGGCACAATCAGTGATAATAATAATAATGATTTGTATAGGCTTTCCAAACCGATGTTACAAAGTGCTTCACACAAAACAAACAATAAAAAAAAAGATCCAGGAATAAAATGAAAAGGGCAGAAACCAGTAAAACAGTCAGTGGTCTGTATCTTCGTCCACCGTCTGAATGTGAAACCGCAGACTGTGACCTGCTGTTAGAAACACAGAACACTGCTTGCTAGCTAAGCAGTTAGCTTGCTTGCTAAAGGGTTGCCTCACTTGCTATAGCGCTTGCTAACTTGTTTGCTAGTTGAGAAGCGTCCAACTGAAGGCTCCAGATGAGAGTAGAGTCACTACTGCGACAGTTAATTTAACTCCTTTTCACTCCGAACGAGATGCTAACAGAATCATCTGAGGTAAAAATCCCAGGAAGACACACAAAGAGAGAAATGTTCAGGTTTACTGGGCAGATAAAACTTCATCTTCAGCCTTTTATAAAGACGTTTGTTAGCATTAGCATTTTAACATAAGCAAAGTGAGTATGATCCAACTTAATGCTAACATTAAACAACTGGCGATGTTGTGTTTGTTAATAGCCGTACCGTTTTTACCTTTTTATCCAGAGTAAAATCGTCCAATATAACCGTTTAATAACTCAGGATATCTGGCTGATATAAAACATACAATAATCTCAATTTCTGCAATCATCATTTACCAGTTTGTGCAAAAACCTTCAGCTACTGTTAGAAAGAAGAGTGAACGGGTTTCTGCAGGTTCACCGAGTTCAATTTCAGACCTTTTTAATGCCACATAGAGTGAAACTTAACACCTGTTTCACCATCACACCAATGAAAATTGATATCACATTTTGTCAGCTGTATATAACAATAAATCCTACTAATATCATTAACTAATCATTAAGAATGACCAGAATAAGCAGCAGATAGCAGGTCAGAGGTCGGGAACAATGGTGCCGGAGATTTTCCAAGAAAACCACAAACAGAAACATTTAGATGGCTAAAAAAAATATGTAAGACTTTTGTGAATTAATCTTAAGACTTTTTAATACATTTAAAGGCAACTGGAAACTGGAATAAATGCTTTTATTTTTACTTTTGGAAACCTGCAGGTGGCAAACTGAACTAAACTATATATAAATATATATTTATATTCTGCTTTCTGTTTGCTCACCAGCTGAAAAAAACAGAGAAGAAAACCACAAGAACACCTGCTTCCTCCACCAAGAGGTAAACTATCTGTCTGTCTGTCTGTCTGTCTGTCTGTCTGTCTGTCTGCTGGCAGAGAGGCAGACAGACAGACAGGATGTCTCACCCCAAGGTGTTAAATTAACACTTTCCCACCCTCCTTTTCCATCCCTCCATCCCTCCATCCCCATATGTTACCACGTTACCATGGAAACGGAGCAGAGAGAGGGCAGAGGGGAGGAGAGCTGAGGAGGAGGAGGAGGAGATGAGAAATGAGAGAGAAGAGGAGGAAATAAATAAAAAGATAGAAGAAGTATAGAAGAAGGAAGTGAAGGAAAGAAGGAGGTGAAGAGGAGAGGAAAGGAAACAGGTGAGGAAGGAGAAGTAGGAGGTGACAACAAGAGGAGAGGAAATGAGAAAATAAGAAGTAGCTAAAGGAGAAGTTGAGAGGAGGTGAAAAGAGAAGAGTGTAAAGAAGAAGAGAGGAAGGGTGACGGGGGAGGAGGAGGAGGTGAGAAATGAAAGAGGCAAGCTGAAAAAAGCAAAGAGGAGAGAAAACAAGAAGAGCAGAGGAAACAAGGAGATGAGAGGAGAGGCAACAAGGAGAGGAGAGAGGAGAGGAAACAAGAGAGGAAAAGGAAACAAGGAGAGGAGAGAGGAGAGGAAACAAGAGAGGAAAAGGAAACAAGGAGAGGAAAGGAAACAAGGAGATGAGAGGAGAGGCAACAAGGAGAGGAGAGAGGAGAGGAAACAAGAGAGGAAAAGGAAACAAGGAGAGGAGAGGAAACAAGGAGATGAGAGGAGAGGCAACAAGGAGAGGAGAGGAAACAAGAGAGGAAAAGGAAACAAGGAGAGGAGAGAGGATGATGATGAGATTAAAAACAGATTTTATGTTAGTCAGTAACCAGACGTTCCGTCCTGTGTGGCTGCACTGAGACCATTCAGCCTATCTGGTTAGGCCACACTGGTTTCAGTCAGCGTAACCATGACGACTGCGGTCACACGGCCGGAGCAGGAAGTTGAGTGCGCAGTGACTTCCTGCTGAGATGTAAATACAGTGCAGCAGCAGTGTTAAACTGACAGTATGTGACAGTTTACTGATCTTAATACCGCTGGTTCACTTTGTTTCTGAGTCAGTCCTGCAATGCATCATGGTACCTGAAGTTCACAAGTCCAAACATGTGTCCCAGGTCCTTTCAACAGACAGTATTTACTGTTCCACTTGGTGTTGACCTCATGTGGCCTTTTTTCATTTCCTGTTTTGTCTCTTAGCTTCCGGTTGCTATTTCTGCTACAACAAATACAAGTCAAAGGTCTTGTTCCTGATTGGTTCACTCAGCCTGCTATACATGACATCACCACAGATTAATAAAGACCATCTTTGGAGCAAAGTTACCTTCAGCGTCAACTAGCTCAACTAGGTGACGCTCGACTGTCCTGAAGTTATTACAGACACGTGAACTAACCGCAGATGCTCGACTGTTTTAGTTAGAATTGTTACAAATGTCAATGGGCTTTTGAATGAGGTTTTCTTACTTCTGGAGCAGAAGTTCTGGTTTCACTTCAGCTCTCTATTAACAGGAGCTATAAATCGTTTGTATGTGGCTTCACTTGTTAACGAGGTGCTACACTTAACATGATAAAAGTATATAAGCTTAGCATAAAGACTGGAAGCAGGGGGAACCAGCTAGCCTGACTCTATCTAAACTTCAAAAACACACCTACCAACAGCTCTGCAGCTCTCTGATTAACATGTTGTGTCTTGTTCATTTAATCTGTGCAACAGAAATGTAAAAAACACAGTTTGTGATTTTAGGAGGAGTTAGCCTCCTGCTGGAGCTGTTTCTTTGTTAGCAGCTAGCATTCCTTTATCACCTCTCTCTCTTTCCTTATGTAAACAGACTGTCACAGCAGACTGACATGAGTGATACATACGCTGTGGTCAACAAGCCCAAACATGCCCACCCACCTGCATCAAGCCCCGCCTACTCTGTTGTAGCCATGCCCAGTGGGAGCAGGTAAGGAAACACCTGAATTTCCTGTTCAAATCTCAAGTTTTAGGCAAGAACATGGTGACTTGTATTCTTCTATTGTGTGGCAGTAATGTGCTTCCATATATCTGATTAGCTGTTCACCCCCACTATGACGATCATTAACCCTTTAGGTCCCTGCCCCCCCTCCATCACTATGACAACGACCCTGCAGGAGCATCAGCAGCTGCCGTCTACAGCACCGTGCGACCCCGAGCCAAACCGCTCAGCCTGCAGTACTCTGACACACCCATCTATGACACAGCCACACCAGCCAATCACAGGCTGGGGGAGGGACTACCGTCACTAGGCAACAACGGAGAATATCACCTGATGCCAGGTAACGAGGAGAGGAGAGGAGAGGAAGGACGGGTGGAGAGATAAAAGAAATAAGATGAGATGAATGAGTGGCTCTTCTCTCTTCCAGCTGAACTTGTTTCACCAGCAGACGATGATTATGAAGATTTCTCCTCTTCAGTCTCAGACGTGACCAGCCTCTGTTCACCTGGTGGTATCGGTCAGTACACCTGTACGCTCTCTCTTCAGCCTTAAAGCAACAGCGCATCGTTTTGAGAAATCCTCTCCGGCCGGGCTGCGTGTTGAATGTATTTTGGTGTTTTTCAGGGTTTAACTGTCGTGTTCAGAAGCCCAGAGGACCCAGAGATCCTCCAGCCGAGTGGAGCCGACTGGAGAGATGAAACACCTGAACTGGTTCAGCTGGACTTTATTAAACTGGATCAGAGCATTAAAGTTAACAGAAACTGGGATCTGACCAGTTTCTCTGATGAAAACTGTAAATATCTTTGGACAGCAAACTAACATCAGTGCTCCAACGTCTGTGTTTTATAAATTATTGTTTTTTTTTGATACTTTGACAAACTCCCTTAGAAGAATTCTACACATGAATGATTTAAATATATGTGTGAAAATAACTGAAATAACTCAGATTTAACCTGTTAACAGCCAGCAGCTCGAGTACGGATCAGGAGGAGGATTCGTTCACGTGTTTGGGATTCGACAAACTGAACATTATTCTTCTTGAATAATTATTATACTTCATGTTTTTATCTGTTAGTTCTCAGTAGCACTGGAACAACAGCTACTCATTTTGTAACAGGAGTGCATACAAAACAGAGAAGTCAAAATAATAAAA
The DNA here is from genome assembly GCA_008360985.2 of Macquaria ambigua. Lineage (NCBI taxonomy): Eukaryota > Metazoa > Chordata > Actinopteri > Centrarchiformes > Percichthyidae > Macquaria > Macquaria ambigua. The sequence goes on from VMKM01003050.1 coordinate 46,554, forward strand.
TAAGATTTAAAAAAGAGGCCATTTGGATTCAGTGTCACTTTTGAATAGTTGACTCCAAAGGCTTAAACAGAAATTCTGGTATTTCTCAATAGTGTCTGTTCTAACTAATTGGTCTTTATTACTAAATTCTTTCAACTCTAAACTTGTACAGCGTTCAGTCGTCTGTCCTGCTGCTGTTATTACAGACGTGTGAACTGATGCTGCGTTCACGTGCTCCTCGGATCAGATGGTCCCGTTTCCAGAGTTGGGAAGTCGTTCTTCTGAAACAACATGGCTGCCACAAAGAAGCTGTGATGCTGAAACAGTTTGAAGCTTTTTATTACAAAGTGATTTTGTTGCTGCACCAGAACATTCCCTAAAACCACTGAAATATTGCTTTACCCGACTTGTTACCAGGGTTGATGCTGATCAGTAACTTTTCTAACTGATCCAGCTCACTCTACGTGGACAGCAGCTAACGGTTAGAACTTATACCATATTACACATTACATGTGAGCAAAACACTGATATACAGTCAAATCATAATCAACCAAACATTTACTTTTGTCCGCTGTGTTTCTGCGTATATGATGTCAACTTTCGTGAAAAGTTGTGTACCAAAATGCATTCACTCATTATGACGTCATCAGGGGTTATTTCCTCCTCCAGAGTCTCAGATGACATCACACATAAGCTGGGCAGTGCCCCTCATGAAAGTCTTACTGACCTCTATAAGTAAAGTCACACCAGGTGGGTTTTATTAAACCTGGTTTCTGTCTCACAGTTCCACTGCAGACCAGCAGGAGGCAGCAGAGCAACATCAAACACCTGCAGGAGAGAAACTGTGTGTGTGTGTGTTTATAATAGAGAGAGATGATGAAGTTACAGCTTCACACACACACACACACACACACACAGAGTGAAGCAGTATCCAGAGCCCAGACGAGTGTAAAGGAAGAGAAGAAGGTGGTTTCAATTAAACCTCTGGCAGGACTGGACTGTGTGTGTGTGTGTGTGTGTGTGTGTGTATGACATCATCATATCTGAATCAGGTTACAAAAGATAGCGGGTGGTAGAGGTGATTCAGCACACACACACACACACACACAGTCCAGTCCTGCCAGAGGTTTAATTGTGTGTGTGTTAATCCTTTGCAACCACAGGGCCTTCCTGCACACCCATCATGCTTTGCTGTGGGCATAGGACTCTTCCAACACACGCACACGCGCGCACACACACACACGCGCGCACACACAAACACACACACACACACACACACACACTCACACACACACTTGTCTGTCACTCATTCTGATTCTTTACACCACTATGCTCTCTCACTGCCAGCTAAGTGTGTGTGTGTGTATTGCCAGTAGTTACCACACACACACACACACACACACACACACACACACACACAGGTCATGGGTGTTGGCTCTGTGAATGGAGGAGAGACCACAGGCATCCACGGAGAGAGAGAGAGACAGACAGAGAGAGAGACAGAGAGAG
>VMKM01003051.1:0-48041 GCA_008360985.2 Macquaria ambigua
CACACACACACACACACACACACACACACACACACACACACACACACACACACACGTACTCTACATCCATGATTCACCTAAACCTGTGACTATGAGGCAAATTTGAAACCGTGATGCATTCAAGTGTTGTATGTTTTTCCCAGAACTGTGACTTATCGGGATGTGACCTGCAGGAGGCGAACCTGAGAGGCTCCAATGTGAAGGGAGCCATCTTTGAGGAGATGCTGACTCCTCTGCACATGTCTCAGAGTGTGCGGTAAAACACACACAGTCTTCCATATAGTGCTTTAAATCACAACATACACTCCCAGCGGAGAGGAACAGTGCTGACCAGCGTATGTTTCATGATGATACGTTTTCATGTCCACAAACAAATACCATCCAACGTAAAACATGTAAGTCAGTTCTACTAGGGCTGCAACTAACAATTATTTTCAGAATAAATTCATCTTTCAATTGTTTTCTTGATTAATCAATTGTTTTTTTTAGTTTATAAAATAGTGAAAAAGTCTTTAAATGTTTTGTTTTGTCCAGAACCCAAAGAGATTCAGTTTACTGTGATAAATAAAACAGAGAAAAGCAGAAAATCCTCACATTAGAGAAGCTTCAACCAAAGAATGTTTGGCATCTTTCTTTGATAAATGACTGAAATGATTAATCGATTATTAAAATTGGCAATTAATGTTCTGTCGATCGATTAATCGACTAATTGTTGCTGTGTCAAGTTTGAACAAATTCAAACAAACATGTAATTTGTTCGAATGTATTTAAACACAAAGCAAATGTTATTGGATGAATGAATACAGGTGGAACATTGTTGTTGTGTTTGTTTGTGGATCATTATCATTTACTCAAAAATCGTCACACACATTTCATTTATTTAAATCTTGTTTTTATTTGTGGATCATGAAACACACATCTGTCACCAGTATTGAGCCTGATTTCTCTCCGTACACGTCTCCCTCTGATGACGACCAACGAATGCCAAACTTTGTATTTTGCTCTGAACCAAACGGCAACACGTGTCGACGTGTTTTATTAAACGGGACGAGGATTATTATCCGTCAAAGACAGAAGCGTGCTTTTAACAATGTTGTACAGCAGTGACAAAGGAAGTTAGCGGTTGGGCTTTTGAATGTAGTTTTGTTTATAAAAGTAATCAGAGTTTAACACAAAGTTTATGATATTCATAAGCCTGCAAAACTCTTTTGAGCAGTTTTAAAGTTTCAAATAACATTTTAAGTGTAATCAATGCAGCGCTGAATTTAAAGTATTGTATAGCAGAGGTCTTATTGTTCCAAAGTCTGCAACACTGAACGCTTCTTCAGCTTTAGGCTAAAATATTCATTATTTAAATACCTCCAGTGAAAAACAGTTTATAACTGCAAACACTGAAGTTTAGAGACTTAAATGTGGTGAAACGGTGAGATTTTGTTACAAATGAACTAGTTTCAGTTTCTAAGATAAACTTGTTTGCCTTTTTTTTTTGTTAAGTGATGTGTTTTTTTACAGAATGACACTCACTGGGGCATTTTTCCAGAGTTGAAACAGTTAATTTTCTCCGTCAACATTGCTTTTTTCTTCTCACGGAATGATTGGATATGAAACAGGCTGTTTGAGACCAAGAAATACAGCCTTCAGTCTTTGTGGAAATATGCTCCACCTGCATCACAGTACCTCTGACAGGTGCTTACTCAAACGTTGTCGTCCTGCTTATTTTGTGGTAAAACATTAGAAGTGAAAATGCCTTGTACAACAGTTCCAGTGTAAAAAAAAGATGCAGTATGTAACAAACCTGTAAAAGTAAAATGAAACGTCAGCTGTATTTTAGAAATGTTTAAATCCTTCTCTGTGTCTGGTATGATGGTGATACTTGTGCTCATTTAACTGCTGTGATGTTTAGTTATTACTGAGCTACATTTATATTTTAGTGAATGTCAAATCCTACTGAACGGTTCTGTATGTTTTGTCTTTAAGTCACCGAGAGTCGAAGCACGTTCCACGTTAAACCGGTGTGAAACCACGAGGTGCTAAACGTCTTTTCTGCTGTTTATTTTATGATGTTTAATAAATGTTTTTCTTCCAACTTTCTCGTTTGCTTTATTACATATTTTATTATATATTATTATTATTATTATTATACTATACTCATACTGTATTATATTTTATGCTATATTGTGGTAGTATACTATATATTATGTTATACTATATTACTACATTTCACCTTTTATTTTATATCCCATAATTCATACTATATTATGTTAAACTATACTGCTATTATATGTCTATATCAATACAGACAAACATGGAGTATTATTACTTAATCATATTATATATTATTCTGGTGCACGCTGTTATAGATGGTATTATTTTACTCTTACATGTACTTTGCTGCTATAATCCCACCGCTGTGTCACTTCACTTGAGACAGTACAACACTGTTCTTGGGTACTTACTTCTATATTTTTATTTAATTTTATATTCTTCTAATTATTTATTTCTTACTTTCTCTGTCTGTACTTAATTTCTGTCCTCGTGCTGCAGCAGCACCTGATTCCCCTCTGTGGATCAATAAAGGTTTATCTTATCTTGTTCGTCTGCATGTTTTAAAGTTGAGCACAACACACAACAACTAATGATGCATTATAATAATTATACAGTCCAGTGGAATCATGTAGAAAAGTGTTATAAACCCAATCTAACATTTATCCAGCAGAGGGCAGTGTTGAGCTTCCCTTGTAGATTTTAAGAGTGTGTTGCCATCCCAACATGAACATGTTTACCACCACACTCGATGGCAGAAGTACTTCGATTCTTTACACAACTAAAAGTAGTAATAGGACAGTGTAAAAATACTCTGCTACAAGTAAAAGTCCTGCATTTAAAATCTGACTTGAATAAAAGTGGGATTTTAAAAACACCTCACAAATATATAGCTTCATAGTAATTTCCTAAAACAGCTGCTCACTGTAGTTTTTATCAAACAGGAGGAAATAGAGCATTTGTTAGGGACTATTTTTAGCGGCGGATGAATCCACATTTGGTGCTCTGGTGAGTATTTGGGGCAGCAGGACGGTGTGTGTGGGACTGAGTCAGAATAAACCACAGTGTGTGTGTTCATGGTGATGAAGGAACATGTTAGCAGATACATTCACTGTTGGTTTGACATATATACATACAGAATATCACCAGCAGACTGATCCTTTAAGTGCCTGCACTTTTCCGCTCTGTGGTGTTGATGGAGAAGCTCCAGATCCGGGCCCTGACCCCGACCCTCCAGCTCCAGTTATTTTCTGTCTTGTTTGGACCCGCTGCAGATGGTGATTTGGCTGCGGTTCCAGTTTACATCTGCGGTTTATTTATGTACACATGCATTCTGGCTTGAGTGTAAACACAGGAACGTGTAAACAGGTAGCCCCCGAGGAAAAACCCCAGACCTGAGCTCTCTGTGAAGAACACGATGGAGCTGTGTTCCCTCTGCTTTGCTATATCTGTGCTGCTGCTGTCTCTTATCCGACCACTACAGCACAGTGTGGTGCTGTGTTTACATGGGGAAATGAGGCTGTGGGGGTGGAGGGGCTTGATTGGTGGTTTGTGGTTGAGAGACAACACCAGTGGGCAAGTGGTCCAATCATAGTTCAATACACATCTGTAAACCACAGTCACAAAACACAAGACAGTGTTTGTCATGTGAAGCTGCGTCACATCATGAACACTTGCAGAACTCAGGTCTTTAAAGCATTTTGATTTGCCATTTGTCTCTATCTATTGTATCTTACCTATATAACCAATGTTTAGACTGATGGAATAAATGTCTCGAGACCAGTTAGTAGTTTTTTAGGTTAGGGTCTTTCGTTAGTCTTAGGTGTTATGTAGGTTGTAAATGTTACTGTGAAATACATACACTTTTTCAACGTCTTAGTAAACATTTATGTTAAATACTATCTGCTTAGTGTCTGGGCCCATATTTTCAGCTGCAGATAGCTTATCAGGGTGTCCCATTTCACATATTTTCATTATGTCTTATATGATTGTACCTGTATTTTAACTGTTTTGTGAATAAACTGAAATTAACTGAACTGAATTTAAAGCTGCAGTAAGTGATTTTTGGCCACTTGACCAAACTGTAAACACAACTCTGACATAATAGCACCTTCTAAAAGTTTTTGTGGTGAACTTCTTTCCAAACAGTTGCTTCAGCAGCAGCAGAGCTGGAAGGTAACTAAGTACATTTACTCAACTTTAGTACAGTTTTGAGGTACTTGTACTTTACTTCAGTGTTTCCATTTTATGCTACTTTATACTTTTACTCCACTACAATTCAGAGGACTGCACATGGGACTGCAGACTGCAGAAAGCTTTTAGGAAGTCAGGTGACGTAGTATAAAGAGCGACAAAGTCCATGTAGTGAGGAGGTTGGGGTGGATGGGTCAAGTACCGGACTTTCACCCAGGAGACCATTGTTTGTGTCCCGTGTGAAACTCAACTTATTATTTTAACCCTAAACCATGATCGTTTCCTAAACCTAACCAAAATGCGGCCGTTTCACAACCTTAACCACATGTTGGAACGGTTTTCTCTGATTAAATAGTCGTCTGGTCAAGTTTTTAGAATTTATTAGGCTATGGCGGTTTTACCAACATGTTTTTCCTGCTTTGGATCAGGATTGGGGGGCATATAAAGGAGACTCTCTCAGGAGTTGGTAGAGACCAGAAATAGAGCTAAAAGACAGTGAATATAGGACTTAGATTCATCAGGTGACACAAACACGACTCCACATGAAAGATCATGTTGCTCTGTGACTGCTGGATGTGGAAATAAGCAACTGTTTGCTAACACGTTTGCCATATAACTTAAAAGCTGATCATATGTGAATGTCGTGTTCACAACTAGTCTCCGCTGCCCCCAAAGGGACAAAAAAAAAATCAGTTATTGCATGTTCAAGACAAGAAACCTTCACATTATGTTTGCTACCTTTCCTTTCTGCTCTTGAAGTACAAATATCACCTGTAGAATTAGGCTAATCAGCACTGGCTCATCTGAAATGCTCACTGATGTCATATTTTGCAGCTTGGATCAATATCATGTCCTGGTTTTTGATGTAACCAGTATCGGTTGTGTTGAGGCCTGGCTGGTATAAAACATCCTGCCAAACACAACACTCCCCCACGCTTTACTCACTGTGTGTTGAAGGAAACTGGTGGGTGTGTTTTCAGTGGGGATTTAAATTCTGAGCCCAGCAGGAGAAACCTGCGTTGCTTCACTTCATGTTTGGTCAGACTGGATTCTTGGCTCATAAGAAGGAATAAAATGCATGACTGTGGGCTGGAAGTGTTTATGTAGAAGTGGCTGGTCTCTGCACACCTTTTAGGGCTGAGTTTGGTCGAAAACACTGGTGGGTTTCAGACGGTGTGGTGGTGTATTCAGAGGGATGTTTGTACTGCTGGGAGAGAGAGGGTCTTTCTATAGGAAGTTTCAAACCAGCAAAATACACAACCTGGGTCAAAATGCCAACAAACCTTTGGCTAAAGGTAGAGACACACATTAGGACTGTTGACTGGAGGATAAATCTGATTTGTGACGACTGATGGGACCAGCCTGGACCAGGCTGTTCCAGTTGGGACAGGGTCTGTTCCAGTCTAGGTCAGTTAGTGTTGACAGTCTGCAGATAAAATCATGTAGTGTGTGATATGTAAAGAGTCTAATCTGAAGTCTTCACATCCGTTCGTTCTCACAAAGATTTTTTTAACCATGTTTGATATTTGCAACTGATGATGTGTCGCAGAGTCATACTTATATGTAAATAAATAGCTTTACCTGAAGTTCACTCAGCTCCAGTTCCCTCTGTAGGCTCTACAGTCCCACTGCCTCTCCATCCAGGATCTCAACCAAACCTCTCAGCTTTTTTCCTCCTTTTTTTTTGGTCTTTTCAGCACAAATGTCACTGCACATAAACAGTCAAAGCTGCTGGTTGTCATCCATGTTTGTTTTGGTACAAGAACACTGGACAGTTGGCATTCACGCAGGATTTGCAGGGTCGACTACTTCCAGAACTCCAGTGTTTACTGACCAGTGGTTCAGTGTGTTGTTGTTTAGTGTATTTACTCAGTCGTCAGGTTTCTGCTCCTTCCTGACTGTCAAACACTAAATAATCTGTGCAGGTTGTTGGAAACAATCTTTATGTTGGTTTGTCCAGTCTCTGTAGGTTTCAGCTGGTCTTCAGCTTTGTCCCAAGCTTACCTGGAATTCCCTGCATTGCTGGTGCATCAGCTACTGCAAAACCGCAAAATTATGTACTGCGGCATAAGGGAAAGTCGCAAAGAGGGTATATGCCAAATACAGGTAACCTGCATTAGTAGAGGAAGGAGGAAGAGTGGTCACAAGCAGACCCTCAACGGCACTGATTTAAAACCACTTAACAGAATATTTGGTAACAACAATGTTCCCTCACTTGCTTTATTCTGCTTACACCTCAATACAGTGGAGGTGAATGGAATTTCATTTGTGATGCTCACAGCGCTGAATATGGAAATATGTAATATATAGAGTAACATGAAAACTGTTCCTAGATGTTCCAGCTGTTAAATGTAAGATTGTTTTGTGTCTAGTTTCACAAGCTGTTACAGGAAGATAGATTAGTGTGTCGTCTGCATAGAAATTATAATTTATGTTGTATTTTTCGTAGATGTGACCAAGCATGTGCACACAGAACAAAAGTGGTCAAAGTATTGATCCCTGTGGGACACCACATTTAACCTTAGAACAGGTTTGTTATTAAATACAAGAAGACTATTTAAGTGGAATCAAGTGTTTTCATGAAGCCAAATATAAAGATGTTGTTATGGTCCTGCAGAGGAAGAATTTTCAAGCAAACTCTGAGTGCTGATCCTTCATCTCTCCCACTCTGGAAGCTCTAATTGACCTAAAACCAAGGCTTATTCAAAGTAATGTCAGCTGTTTAAATTTAAGCAAATCCATCCACATGTCTGTCTTGGTGCTGTAATGACAGCAGCCCACTCAGATGTGAGCTCATATGAATTAATGTCTGAGTCACCATCACGTCTTTTCCACTGACATCACTGGAACAAGAACATCTGTCTGCCGTGTAGAAACCATCATCCCTAATGCTGTCTGTTTTATTATTATGAACAGAAACCTCTTACTTTACATAAATAGCAAGACTAAAGCCCTGCTAGCAGCCACTAGTCTGCTGGTCATTACAATCATAAGAGTTCATCCCTTCAGGAGCATGAATGTGCTCAGCAAACTTCATGGCAGTCTGCCCATTAGATGATCAGATACAGCATTTTCTGTACAAAGGCGGCGCTAGAGGAAAGCTAATGGAGTGTCCAAAATGGAAAGGGTTCATCCTCTGGGGAGCATGAATGTGCAGAGTAAATTTCATGTTTCTGCTGCTCTAATTAAAGTTTCAGTATGAACAATGGATCAATGTGAAAGGACGAACCCACAGAGAATTATCACCAACTCTGCAGTTATTCTCAGCTCTACAGAGCATTTCAGCGTCTTTCAGCTCATTGTTTATGTTTTACAACAAGCAACTTAACCGATCGCCACAGTAGCTCCCATTGAGGCCCTCTGAGGTCTGGACATTGGGAACTTCTACCAACTTTCATGGTTGTTCTTGCGAATGTAAGCGATTTTTGTTGCCTTAGTAACATCATTTTAATTGCTCCTGTGGATATCAAGTCTTGGGATTGCTGTAATATAATGGGCAAATAAATGTAAGCGAATCAACCGCTGTGGCGTCAAATTCTATCTAGATCTCCCAGTAGAGATGCGCACCTGCCTAGGATGCTATCAGTGGTACAGGAAGGTTGGAAGAGATAACATCAGTATGAGAGAGAGGCATTAATGTAATTTCGAGGATAACAGCATTTTCCCCAGGGGTTATTTTGGCTCATATTAATTGGTAGTCATAGCAACCAACCACAAAGAAACAGATCGACGTACAAAACGTGGAAACAAAACCATCTCATATCTGTTGCAGTGTAAACAGTGTAGATTCACATTATCACAGCTGTGGGCATTTACCGGGCAGAGAGGGTCTATTGAAAAAATTCAGCCGAGTTGCATTATGGGAAATGTAGGATCCAGCGTTTTTGGAGCTTGACTCATACTCGGGACTAAAAGCCAGGATTTCTTGGTCTCTGCTGCTTCCATTTTGATCATTCTTCTTTTGATCTCTCTCTTCTGAGTCTCACAGATTAATAAAAGTGCAATACTAAATCGCCGGCCATTTAATACCCCTTTAATACCACTTTACATGGTGCATCATACCAACTAATGTGCAGCTTGATCTGTCCAGTCCTGCATTTATCAGGATAGTCTCTATCTGCCAGGCCACGATGTCACCTCCCACCAGCTGACACTGAACTGATTTGTTGTGACAACGCCATATATCCATGATCATAAATTCATTCGGCCTGCCTATATCTGGACAGCACATTATAAATAACTGGTCAGTCCCTGGGGTCACAGGCTTTCCTCTGCAGCTGATACTGATGAAGACTTTAGTGAGGCTGCTTGACTGTGTCACAACGCCTCTCTGTTAAGTCATTATTCCACATTTTACTGTTTTTCCTCTCCTGTCATTTCAGATACCTGCCTTTCCCCAGATGCCCTGTAGTCGCCCTCAGTGTGTTCCCAGTCACCTGAACCCCTCAGCCACCAGCACACCTGTTCCCCATTTCCTCATTAGTTCCCCTGCATATATACCAGCCCTCTTTCCCCACTCATTTGCCAGATAGTCTGAGTCTTAGCGGTCCAGCCTTCTTGCCTGCCTGTTCCTGACCACAGCCTGTTTCTGGTTTCGCCTGCCTGCCCCTTGTCTGCTTAGTTTGCCCTCGCTGACTAATTACCTGCTGCCAAACATCTTCTTACTAACTGATTGCTTTCAACTGCTCTGCCTCTGAGTCCTGCTTTTAAAGTCCACATTTCAAAACCGTCACAGACTGAATACCTGCAGACTCCCAGAAAGCTCTCTGCTCAGAACAGCCAATGATGAAGAGAAATATTAAATGTTAATAACAGACGGGACTTTATTTTGGACATTTACTTTGTGTGTGGGTGTTTATACAGCTATATTCTTTATGTGGGTGGGTGTGGATGTGTGTGTGTGTGTGTGTGTGTGTGTGTGTGTGGGGGATGTGGCTTTCTGAACTCAATGAGGGAACATTCTCTTCAGGCCAAATAAAGCTGCCCATGTAAACTCCACATTCCTGAGCTTGCGGTGTTTCTGTCTCAAACTCTCTCTCTTTCTTTTATGGAGGGAGGAGGCTGCATGTGTGTGTGTGTGTGTGTGTGTGTGTGTGTTTGACTTCTGAAGATATGACATTGAGTTTCACACACTTTATGCTTACTGTAGCAAAATCTCTATCTGCAGTAGAGACTTGAATTAGAGACTTGAATTATTTCATATGAGTGTATTTAAAGCAGTTGTTGGAGCTATCATACACTCAACAGCTGTATTATGAATGAAAACCACTTGGAGATAGGCCTACTCCTCAGGGCTGAGCAGGAAAAAATGATGAATCCTGATATTTTTGCTCCTCTCCTCATTAGCTCCACCACTGTTGGCATCAGTGGTGTGAAGTAACTAAGTACTTAAGTATTTCCACAAACGTGATTATTTCCATTTCCACTCCACTACATTTCAGAGGGAAATATTGTACTATTTACGTCACTACATTTATTTGACAGCTTTAGTTACTAGTTACTTTGCAGATTAAGGTTTTATATTAAAAATATTAACGATTAAACCAGTGGTTCACAACATCTTTGGGGAAAAACTAAGCAGCTAAAACTAGCTAACTGTACATAAAGTAGCTAAAACTAGCTAACTGTATATAAAGTAGTTAAAACTAGCTAACTGTATATAAAGCAGCTAAAACTAGCTAACTGTACATAAAGTAGCTAAAACTAGCTAACTGTATATAAAGCAGTTAAAACTAGCTAACTGTGTATAAAGTAGTTGAACTAGCTAACTGTACATAAAGCAGTTAAAACTAGCTAACTGTATATAAAGTAGTTAAAACTAGCTAACTGTATATAAAGTAAACTAGCTCCACCTCGAGCAGCTACAACAGTAAAATGCTGCTCTAACATTGATGCTTCAGTATTAACAATCTAATAATGTCAGATAGAATCAGATATCAGTCACAGGAGACATTTTACTGCAAAAGTGAGTACTTTTACTTGTGATACTTTACATGAAGCTGATAATACTTGTGTACTTTTACTTACAATAAGTAAAAGATCTGTGTACTAACTTCCACCACTGGCTGCCATTGTCAGTGTGACAGAAGCATCAGGATGGAAACATTTAGATGGAGTCTAGTGTTGCTGTCCCACCCAGGCACCAGCAAAACCTCCAACCAGCTCCACAACAATCTCCCTGTGGCTGCAGCCTCCACGACCTCAAGAGGGATGTGCTCATCCAAACTCCTAGAAAGAACCACACACACAAACATGTGTGCATGCATGCATCCACACGTTCACAACTGAATTACAGGCGTATGTGCAGTAAAAGACCACCCAAGGCGTTATCACACTAAAGGGTATAAAACTCTCTCCGCTTGATTCAAGGCAGTTCTGTAAATACATACTATCTCTCACACACATGCAGCGTTATCATATTGCCCAGCCCTGAACCCGGACTCTGTCATTAGAGAGGAGCTCAGCGGGGAACATCTCGCTTAAATTACACACTTTCGTTGCTGAACCTCAGAAAGCCCTTAGGATGTTCCTGTGTTTAGCAGCACGCAACACCGACAACGATACAGAGAGGACATGAAGGGTGTGTGTCCGTGGACTGAACTCAGAGCTGGTCAGACGTGGCTCGGCCTTCGAGGTCACTTCAGCTCCAATTTGCATAAATGTTTTCTGGGCTTTCCACAGCTGAAGTGGAAAAAACCGCAACATACTACAGATTTTAGAGTGACTGAGAAAGAGAGATAAACAGGAACTGAAATATAACAAACTCTTTTCATTGCCTCAGATACTGTTATGCATAAATACTCAACTTTAACTGTTCTGCTTGCCCAAAATGTTAAATCCAGTGTAAGAAAAACCTTTTACTTTTGACTTTTAAGTTTGAGCTCCGTGTGAAAAATCAGACTCCTACTTCCTCCATGCTTTTATCCAGTGCTAGCAGCTCTACAGTCATGCTAGTAGCTCTGTGAGTCTGTATTGTGAGTAGGCACAGCTTTCAGCTAAATGCTAATGTCAGCATGCTAACATGCTCACAATTACAGCAGGTATAATGTTTACCATGTTCAGTGTCTTAGTTTAGTGTGTTAGCATGCTAACTGTGGCAGCTGTGGCTCAGCTGGTATAGATTCAATAATAAATCTTTTATAACTCTCATTAACCCAGATAAAGCTCACATCATTGTAAAACTATAAAAACCAAACGCCGACGAACGGGACGACATCATGTCACAGCCAGAAGGAGAATTTAGTACTAACACATCCATTTCTGTGCTCCAAATATGCGCACACATCAGTTAAATTGCGATTTTGCTTGATTTTCATGATTTCACAGTGTCACCCACCCATGTTTCCTGGGTTGTTGATACATTTCACTCAAAAACAAGAAATATCAACCAGCTGGTGGTGCTGGAGGAAAAGTCACAGGATCACCAAAGCCATCAGGATTCATCCTCTGGGAACCATGAATGTCTGCACCAAATTTAATGGTGATCCATCCAACAGTTGTTAGCATGACTAAAAACCAAACATAGACCTTACATTGCACCAGTTTCTCTCCTGTGTTGTTAATTTTAGGATTTATTTTAATAAAAGTCATCTGTGTTTAAAGGAGTTGTTGTTCAGGAAGTTAAAGCTGATGGAGGTTTTGCTGTTTTTAGTCTGAGGGCAGACATCTTTAAAAAGCATTTTAAAACTTGTTTGTTTTCTCCCGATTTTGTAACTTTAACTTTGTGGGTCGTGAACTTATGTCTCCATGTTTTTCATATTGTTTTCTCTCTGTCTCCCTCCTCTTCTTCCTATAAAGCACTCTGTAACTTCTGTTTTTGAAAAGTGCTTCACAAATCATCTTTATGTTTGCTTGTTGGAGGAATCTGATGAGAAGAGCACCTGTGTTCACTGCTGAGAGCTGCAGGAGTTAAGAAAAAGTCTTGAGGCCGGGTTTGGTGACTAGGAATGTGCTTTTTTTATTTGCCTGGCACATCCTGGCTCAGCTCTGCTCCGCTCTGGCCTCCCCAGAGTCTGGGGTTTGGCTCTGGCTCCAGGTTTGGGTGGGTCCAGACTGGTCTGACTGTGTGGTTTAACAGGGTCAGTAGTTAGCGCTGGGCTGGGGCTGGGGCTGCTGCTGTGGCTTTGGCTCACCAACTAACAGAGACATCTGCTCGATGCTCTTATAGGGAATGTCCAAAATAATGACTGACTATAACTGTCCTCTGCTGGGACAAGACTGCAGGACTGATCATCGCCTCAAACCCAGGCAAATATACTCTGTAGAGATGCAGAAGGTCAGGAAACTAACTAACTAAATAAATAAAGAAGGTAACCAGCAAGTCTTTTTGAGTTTAAATGGTAAATGGCTGCATTTATATATACCATGCCAGGTGCTGGACTGACCAGCAGGAGAAACTTGGGGTTCAGTGTCTCCAGTGGTGGAAAGTAACTAACAATAACTCTGCCGACTGGTCCTGAAGCTCTGCCCACACACACACCAGGGCTTCAGGACAGACACCAACATATCCGGCCGACCAAATCACCTCAAAACAAAAAGAAAATCATATCAAATATGGGAACGAAACCACCACCGGACCACCGTGACTGTTAGACAACTGAGGAAAACATCGACAATCTACAGACTGAGTTCACTTTATCATAAAAGAGAGGTTAAGACAGAATACTGTGAGAAATATAAGGATTTATTTATCCATCTCCCCAATCTTCAGTAACTGCCCTCTCTGTGTCGGGAGAAAAGCTGCAAAATATGTCGACTGTTGTCATACAAAGAGGGAAACAAGCTCTGAAGTGAATGTTTGAGAGATTACACCTGTATATAAGGATTACAGCTGCCCATGTTTTCATTATTTATGTTATTTAATGTCTTTATTATATTGTATTTCTGTACCGCTTTGGCAAAAGAGATTCCTGATCTGTCAGACCAATAAAGCTTATTTGAATTTAAATTAGAATTTGAAACATAAGTACAAATTTGAGGTACTTTCTGCTACTTTATCTTTCTACTCCATGACATCCCAGAGGGAGAAATAGTACTTTTTACACCACTACATTTATCTGACAGCTGTAGGTACTAGTCACTTTGCTAATTAGAGATTATGCATATGTTTATATGATATGATGCAGTACTATAATCTACCCACGTCCACGTTGACGAACTACGACATCAGAATGCTCTTACATGTATTTGTTAGTGATAAAAAGCTGAATAATAGAATAAACTATCATAATAAAACACTCTGAAGTTGAATAGAAGTAATATATCGTTTTCTATGATGTACATTAATGTAACATGAGACAGAAGCCCACAGGACAACATGATGAACTGTGTGTTGTGGTTCACTGCGTGTATTTTCTGTCCTGTTTATTTTGAGTGAAGTCCAGTGTCGCGCTGTCACTGACTCACATATACAGACACATCCAATGTATATATGTATCTACTGTTTATAGACAAAGACAAATAAACAGCTGTGAGTTAGAAAGGCCTATAGCAGCCTGTAAATGAAGGTATGTGGAAACTTCACGTTGGGTTGTTAACGGAGGCTGGAAATGCTTCTGAGCCTAATTGAGCAAAACAGGAAGTAACAGTCCACGCCGCCCCTCACAGTCCATCCATCACACTCGTGGTCTCGTCTACATGTTATAAATGAGATACACGAGCCAGAGAGGTGCAGTTTGTGCAGCCGGTGCAACGAATGGGTTATTTCCTCTTGTCCTGGAGTATATTACATCCATAGTTCAGACTAAATGTGGAGCTCAATAAGGAAAAAAGGGCGTCTCTTTTCATGTTGTGCTTCTTAACCACTATTGGTTCAAGTACAGTTTGAGATACTTGTACTTTACTTGAGTCTTTTCTTTTCATGCAGCTTTATACTTGTACTCCACCACATCTCAGAGGGAAATCTTGTACTTTTTACTGCACTACATTTATCTGACAGCTTTAGTTACTAGTTACTTTACAAGTTAAGATTTTTGTTATAAAATTATAAAACATGATGTTTTGTTATAAACTAATTACAGCTGAAACGATCAGTCGTGTAAAATCATTTCCTGGTTGCAGCTTGTCAGATGTGAAGATCTGCTGCTTTTCCTTTGAATGTTGTTAATAATGTTGAGGTTTGGACTGTTGGTTGTGAAGGAGTCACTTTGGGCTCTGGCTCATTGTGATTAATCAATCAATCAATCAATCAATGGATTAATGGGGAAAAGAATCAGCAGATGAATCCAGAATGAAAAGGATCATTAGTTGCAGTCTGATACGAACTAGTTGAAAATGAGCTCCACCTCAATACTTACATACTCACCTTACATACTTTTACTTTAATAAGATTTTAAACGCAGGACTTTTACTTGTAATGGAGTATTTGAACAGAGTGGTAGTAGTACTTTTACTTAAGTAAAGGATCTAAATACTTCCTCCACCGCTGGACATGAGCAGGCTGCAAACTAAACTCAGTTAATGGATTTGTCTGTGTAGAAACATCATGTATATCTGAAAAAGTAAAAGATCTTAATACTTTGTTCTTCCACCACTGGCAGTTTCTATAGAAACGTCCCATTAGGCCTCCTCTCTCTCCCCTGATGTCCTGTCGTCTCTGCTGCTGTTTGTTAATTAAAAATGAAAAGTCTCCAGGAGTTTCTACAGTGGGCTCCAGCTACGTGAAAAGGAAATGTTTTGTCATCCAAGTCAGTAACCGATCTGTGACTCACTCACATTGTAAATCTTTGTGCACGACAACCTTTTTTTCAGCCTCCATCTTTAAATGTTGAGCGGTCGTGAGCAGCTCTTCATTAACTGGCAGTAATAAGTTAAACAGTCATGTTCTGTACGGTACAAAGTCCCTTCCTGCACATGTATTTCCCCTGTAACAGGTGTAGATAAATGTCTACAGTAGGACCTCTAAAGCTACAGAATACTGTGACCACAAAAAACATACAGACAGTAAAAGCGGTTCCCGTCCGCAGCAACACTTCATCAGCCACATTTCAACAGGAATCAAACCCACATCCTCGGGCCTGTGGACCGCAGCACATTTCTATCCTCCAGTGTTTCACCGCAGAATGGTTTAATAAAGTCCCGAGGCATCAACAGCTGTATGTAGTCCAAAGCAAATATTGATTTTGCTTTAAATTCCACACTTGCTTTGATACTAATGTAATCCATGTGTTCCCAAACTCTCAAACAAAAGGATATTTTCATATGTGGCATCGCTCCAAAATCTACAGCCAGCTGAGAAATCACTGACATCCATCAAACAGAGTACATACACATAAGACATATTAAGTTACACCCATAGACTGAATATAAAGACACCACAACTGAAGTTATTTCTCCACCTCAACACAATGAAAACGATTTACTCCTGTCAGTCAGTCTGACCTTCATGTCTCATCAGCTACCAGCCAGATTCTTTTATTCTTGGTTTTGTCTTCTTAAAATTTGGAAGGGCTAGATATAGTCCCTGGTTCCTCTGGTGGAAACACAGGTGAAGATCCTGGTTAACTCAAAAGGTTCTTGGTCCCCTGGGCAGAGGTGGAGGAAGTACTCAGATCTTTTACTGAAGTAAAAGTACTAATACCACACTGTGAAAATACTCCACTACAAGTAAAACTCCTGCATTCAAAACCTTCTTTGAGTAAAAGTATTATCAGCTAAGTGTACTTAAAGTAAAATTACTCATGTTGCAGTAACAGTTGATGTTTCTGGATTAATGTTCCTGCTGTAGATGTTTCAGCTCATTTGAACTCCTTTATATCCTGTTGGCCAGTTTCATCTGCAGCAATGCATCATGGTCTATAAGATCATCATGTGTCCTGTGAGAACCACGTATCTCTAAAGAAAGTTTAACTTTTCATGAGCTGATTGAAGGGGGGTTTAAATAGTTTATTTAGCTGAAGAAGAAGGAGGATTTTCAATTTTTCAAATTCTAAATCACCAAATTTGGAGATACGTGGTTTTCACTGGACAGGAAGGGGATGAAAAACTGTAATCTGAAAAGTAACTAAAGCTGTCAGACAAATGTGCAGTAAAAAGTACAATATTTGCCTCTGAGATGTGGTGGAGTAGAAGTATAAAGTTTGTACCTATACAGTATTTTAAAGTACTTGGCCCTGTCAAAGATCCTGCGGTGGAATTAATCACGTGTCATGTTTGTGGGAGTTTATAAGACGTCTGCAGTCACTGTAAACCTACTGGATATTCATATTCATGAATAAAAGATGCTGAAGACAGAATGACAGAGTCGTGGTGAAAGATCAGCCATGCAGAAATGTGTCTGTTTGGTAGAAAGGATCTCACAATACGCTCTCTGTGTCGGGCCTCTGCTCCGCCGTGCACTCGCAGACACCCAGAGAGAAACACTCGGACGCTTTGTTCACAGCCTGACACTCTAAAACACACATTATGCCAATCTGCCAATGAATTCACAATGGAGTCCATCTGTGGGACATTCACTGTGTGTGTGTGTGTGTGTGTGTGTGTGTGTGTGTGTGTGTGTGTGTGTGTGTGTGTGTGCTGGGTGGTGATGTAACCAGGGCTGGTCTAAACAGCTGATTATGATCACAGGAAAGTGATACAGAGACATTCATGAGATTCAAGATTGTGTTTTTCAGCAGCCAAGTACATTTACTCTGAAAGTACTGTGCTTAAGTCCAGCTTTGAGGTACTTGTACTTTATACTTGAGTATTTCCATGTTTTGCCACATTATACTTCTACTCCACTACATTTATCTGACAACATTAGTTACTTTGCAGATTCAGATTATTAAAACAAAATATAAATCAACTGATCAGTTATGATGTATTATTATGGACTAAGCTGCCCAGCAGTATATAAAGTAATAGTTGAAATTAACCCCATCTTTTACCAGCTGTGACATTAAAGTGATGAACACACGTGTACTTTTATACTTGAGCTACATTTTACAGCTAATACTTCTGTACTTTGACTCATGAATGCAGCATTTTTTACATGGTTGTAGCCTAACTGGTACTTTTACTTTGAGATCATTTTCCTGATTAGGCTATACTTACATACTTTTACTGAAGTAAGATTTTAAACGCAGGACTTTTACTTGTAACGGAGTATTTTCACAGTGTGGTATTAGTACCACAGTCTGCCTGAGGATCTGAGAGCAGCTGGAAGTGTTGAAATCTTTAAACGTAAACTGAAAACCTGCCTCTCCAGCCTGGCTTTGGATTAAGAATGTTTAATAGACATTATTTACTTTATTTTATTCACTTACTTGATTGTATTATTTATATATATATATATATATATATATATATATATATATATTATCCCTCTTATCGATTTTATCTCTTTGTTTTGTCTTTTTAATCTATTTGATCTACTTTTAAGTCTAGCTTTTATATTTGTATTATTGTTTTTATTATTATACCTTTTAAATCTATTTTATTACATTTTCATCATTTTCATTTTGTCGCGTGCATTGGTTTCAAATTCTTAAATAGTTTTGTTGTTGTTGTTTCTACAGTCTCCACTTGTTCTGTCTTATTATCTTATCGTCTGTGAAGCACTTTGAACTGCACTGACCTGTATGAAAGGTGCTATACAAATAAAGTTTGATTGATTGATTGATAGTACTTTTACTTTTGATATTTTACTTACATACTTTTACTTAAGTAACATTTTAAAAGCAGGACTTTAACTTGTCACAGAGTATTTTTACAGTATGGTATTAGTACTTTTACTTTAAGTACAGGATGTGATTACTTCCTCCACCGCTGGCTAATCCCTAACCAAACCTAAGTGACCCAATGAAAACAAATCAATAGTTAAACTCTGCAGACCCAGACGCAGACCGTGCACAGCAGGAATTTAAAGGAGAGGAAATCCTTTCCCTCCCTGCTCCTGCAAGACAAAGAGGGGGGTTTGCGGCCCATGGTGCAGGGCTCCGGGCTCCGGGGGGAGGTCCGTGCAGGAGGCTGGATTGCGCCACTCAGAAAATGGAGTCAATGAATTGATGGCACCGGGGTATTAATCGAGTGGGGGGTTAACTAGTGCGTAGGAGGAAACTCCCCCTGTAGGCGTTTCTTCTCCGCGAGTGAACACCGACACTAAACCGTCAATGAGCCGCACTTTTTCCCACGTTTTTCTGCCCGGAGGGCGAGACGTTAACACCGCCGAGCCTCGCAGGCAGAGATGTGTTTAGGCAAGTGAAACGGGGAGTGAGTCATTTAAAAAAACATTAATAACCAACCGACACGACTGGTCCAGAGGTTAGTCCGTTAAATGAGGAGCGTTACAGGGAAGGCAGGAGAGGTTTCCAGTCTCCGCAGCAGCAGCTAACTCAACTCCGCCGGATTAGCTCTGATTTACCGACTGTAACTTCGGATATAACAAGCTAACAGTGGACAGCTCATACAGGTAACCTTCAAATACAAGTTTTACACTAATACTAGCTGCTGTTTGTGTGCTGCTTCATTTTTCTGGGTCTTTTCTCTGCATAAGTAAGTAGACTTTTTCTATGAGACAGTTTGTTTGTATTTTCCAGAAAGTATTCAGCTCCTAAAAGCCACTGAAGTACATTAGCATAAAGTTAAGCTAACTAAAAGTGTAAAAATACTTAATTGCAAGTAACGTTAAAAGTCCAGCGTTGTTAGTTATAGACTAGTTAGCTTATGTACTTGAGTAAAAGTAATGCTGCACTATAAAAATACTCCATTACATGTAAAAGTCCTGCATTGAAAGCTTTGTTTGGGTAAAAGTACACAAGTATTAATAGAAAAATGTTATTAAAAAGTAGGAAAATGGCTCATGTGAGTGTCAAACCTACTCTCATATATTATACTGTTAGTTAATTAGTAGTATTTTGCTGTTGAAGTTGTCTTTTATTGTTTGCACTCACCTACTTTGTACTGTAACTGCTGCACAACACTTCCCCACAAGGAAAATGTCTCATGTGAGTGTTAAACCTACTGTTATGTGTTATATTATGAGATTATTGTGCATTAGCAGCGTTTTATTGTTGTAGTTGGTCGAGGTGGAGCTCATTGTAACTGTTTTTTATGCTGTTTGGTAGTTTAACCTGTAACAAAGCGTCATATGTTATAAGCTGACTGTATATTTTGTAAGAAAAATCTGAATTTCTAAAGCAACTAGTAACCAGTGGTGGAAGAGATACCCTATTCAGATTATTTACTGAAGTAAAATTATGTTGTTATTATTAGCAAAATGTACTTAAAGTATCAAAAGTAAAGTCACATAATGCAGAAAATGTCTCATGTGAGTGTTAAACCTCCTCTTATATATTGTATTATGAGATAATCACGCACTTAGACTGACTACAACATTAACAAGCTGCTTACATGTTAATGCATCAATAATAATAATAATAATAATAATTAAACAGCTGTCAGACAAATGTAATGGAATAAAAAGTACAATATTTCCCTCTGAGATGAAGTGGACTATAAGAATAAAGTAGTATGACATTTAAATATTCAAGTAAAGTACAAGTACCTCAAAATTGCTCTTAATTACAGCACTCAGTTACTCCTCCCCACTGGTTTTTTACAGTGTAGTGTTGCTACTTTTACTTAAGCAAATGCTCAGAATACTTCTTCCACCACTGTAAATACCCTCCAGGTGAGTTAAATGTGGTATTTGTCTGTCATTAGTACAATATAACAGCTGCATCGTGTAGTTCAGCCTCAGTACTCGCAGTGATTTGATGTATTGTAGTAATGTAGTAATCTGTCTCTGCTGGGATGTTAAATCCAAATATGTGGAGTGTGCATGAAGAGTCTGACTCACTTTCCCACAGCAGGTTATCCTGCAGTACAGACCCCTCCTCTGACTCTCCTCTATTAGTTTATTCTTATTCGTACTTCACTTTCTGACATTTACATTATCATTTGAAATGCTCAGCTGCACTCAGGTTCTTCTTCTTTATCCTCCGTGTTCCTTTAAAGGAACTCTCCGTGAGGATCGACGTCGTCCTGTTTGGCTCTCGCTGTGTGCTGTTTTCCAGCTCGGAGGGATGGGTGGCAGCGGGAGTTGGTGTGTTAGTATGACAACTATTCAGAGCTGCCAGCCTGCTGCAGAATCTGGTGTGTAGGTGAGGCCTTCAGCACGGGAAGGTTACCAGAGAGGGTGGAGGGAAGTGACGGAAGTCAGTTATTAAAGGCTGAGGAATAGATGGAGTGTGTTAGAGAGGATCTGCAGAAAGAGAGAAATAATAACCTCTGCAGTACTTTACCGTTCAGATCTGTACAGATAGTGACCCCGTGTACAGTCTTTTCACCCCTCACCTGTTTGGTTCGGTTAAAATGAACTTTGGCGCATTTGCCCCGTAGGTGCGGTTCGTTTCTGCAGGTGTGAACACGATAATTGCAATTGGGTGCGGACCAAAACAATTAACCCTTTAGAGGAGGTGGTCCCAGTCCAGTTCATTTGTGGAAGGAATGTGATCCGACCCAACTACGAGGTGTACTCCTCAAATTTGAGCTAAACAGCTCTTGTAGCCTGGTGTGCTTTGCATTTTGGGATGCAGCAACCAACTGCAGAGCAGACAATCTGCTTCCTGTTTACACCGGCACGTGCATGCCCAGTGCACATGAATGGTCATGTGATATGCGTTTCCAGGCGTGTAGTATGGACGGAGATTATTTCTGAAACGGTGAAAAAACGCTTGTGTGGACGGAGATCGTGTTAGTTCGGATGGAGCCTGAGTCACTTCATGAGTCTTGGGCAGATTGGATAGATCTCAAAAAAGAGTGTAAATGCATCCAAGAGGCATTAAAGACAGTTTGAAATCCGATTGCTCAAACCACCTCTGGAGGAGACGCCAGATGTTGAAAAGGTGTAAATAATAATAATCTTTACTCTTCCCATAGCGTACCTGTAGGTGAGTTTCCATCCACCTGTTTTTATGTGCATTTTCAATTTGTGCTTAAAAGCAACTGGATGGAAACGCCTCTAAAAACCTCTAAATATCACAAATAAAAAGTTTTTCCTCGTGGCTGAGGTGGAAAAGTGCAAATGGAAACAGACTTGAATAAATGATGACGTACACAAAGCAAGTCTTCTTTTAACTTCAGTGGTTTCTTAAATGTGAATATTTGCTGGTTTTTATTTTCTTCTATGATAGTAGATTGAAGAACTAATTTTGATGCAAATTTTTCACTGTTTTCTGACTTTTTACAGACCAAACGATTAGTCAGTTAATCTAGAAAACAACTGGCAGATTCATTGATAATGAAAATAATTCAGACCAAGATATATGTAGTGAGCAGGACCTTCTGCAGCTGAGTGATTGACTTGTTAGTGCTCTCTCTCTCTCTGGTGGACAAACTGTTTCTAATTGACCTCAAACATTTCTACATTCTATATTTATGTATATTCTGATATTTCTTGGTTCTATATACAACAACACTGTTCTGTCTGAGTCCAGCTCTGAACAGCTGCAGCTTTCATTTTGGTGCCGGAGGTTGCATCTGAATCTCTTCACTGCCAGAGTGTGTTTGCTGAATATGTTTGTGTTTATGTGTGGGAGGGAGGGAGGCTGCTGTACTACCCAGAGTGCCTTTGGAGGACCTGTTCACAAGAACAAGTTGTCAACATGAAGGTTTTTGTGAGGGACTCTGGTGTGCAGCAGCCTGACACGCACACAAAACTATTTAATGCTCACAAAGCCTCATTAATGTAAGTGAGTTCACTTTATGTGTGTGTGTGTGTGTGTAATGTATTAATTATGTCTTCATAAACCTGGCACGCTCCGCTCTTCTGCTCATCGTACTCGGGGACGCCACCGCTCAACCACATGCACATGCTCTGCAGCGCGCTGTGTGCAGCATGCAGCTGAAGGACGGGCTCAGTCAGCGTGTTGGTAGCCACGGGGCCGGCAGCACTTGCCCTCTGTGGTGTCCCGGCTATCAGAGCTGGAGAGAGAGCGAGCTGAGGGCTCAGCGGTGGCAGCCAACCGGTGTTCATCTTGTTTATGAGGCTCATAAGATGATGATGCATTTACTGTCCTCTAATACTCCTTCAGTGTTCAAGTCCAGCTGAAGTTAACGTCTCCTCGAGAGCCACAATGATAAATTCGGTTTCATTATTGATTAATGTGTAGAACATTTTGCTGATTAAACAATTCTTCTTTAAAATGTCAGAAAATAGTGAAAACTCCTTTTGTCAAAACATATGAAGATAAAACAGATTGTCTTTGATATAAAACAGAAAAGCAGAAAGTTGTCAGCGTGGAGAAGCTGCAACCAGAGAATGATGAGACTTTTTATTTTGAGAAATAAAATTGATTGATGCTGTCCACAGCAGCTGGACATGGGTCTGTAAATCCATCAGAACTGATTACATGTTGATAGACCTGTAGTTAGTTAGTTTGATGAAGATGCCAAACATGGTCTGTTTCCAGGTTGTGACGATTCGCTGCTTTAAACTGAATATGGAACGAGACATTTGAAGACGTCACCTTGGACTTCGGGAACTTGTGATGGACATTTTTCATGAACAGTTAATAGAGGAAATAGTCTGCAGATTTATTGATAATGAGAATTATCGTTAAGTACAGCCTTAGTTATGTTATTATGGAGAAAAAAACACTTTCACAGATATGATGTTCTTGGATTTGTGTTATCAGTTAAAAAATCCAGTCCCTCCTCAGCTCCCATAGCAAGATAATGTATTTTCAGGAGGAGGAGGAGGAGGAGGAGGAGCAGCGTTTCACACCTTCATGGTGACTCATGCAGCAAATGGTGTTGGTGTCTGAGTGTTTGTGTTAGGCAGCGTGCTGCACGTCTGTCTGTCGGTGTGATTTACTGCTGCACTGTTCTGTTTAGTTTGACACTTGGCAGATATTTAGCAGTCACAGGTGAGGTAAAGTGTGTGGGGGGGGGTGACTCCAGAGTGTCAAATGTTTATGGATCCACATCATCACCACGTCTTCACCTGCTTAGAGAAACAGCTGCAGGGTGTGATGTTAGTGCAGACCAGTTCTTCATATTTCCATCTGTGAAAGGACGGCGCTGCTGCTGTTGGATGTTTTTAGTAACAACCATTTTCCCAGCAGCCATTGCTGTACATTCAGTCCATTTCATAACGACGCTTCAGAAACCTAAAATCCTGTTTGAGAACATTTTGTTGCCTTTACTTGTTTTATCATTTATTCTTATGTGACAAAGCGAGCAGAGACTGATGTGAAAACTCTTTCTGTTGGTGCGTTCAAGGACACTTGAGTAAGGCTGCAACTATTGATTATTTTCATTATTGATTAATGTGTAGATCATAAGCGATTCATCGTTTAATTTTTAAAATGTCAGAAAATAGTGAAACTGCTTCTTTCGTCCAAACAGCGACATATGAAGATAAAGCAGAAAGTTGTCAGTGTGGAGAAGCTGCAACCAGAGAATGACGAGACTTTTTTTTCCTTGAGAGATAAAATTGATTGATGCTGTCCACAGCAGCTGGAGATGGGTCTGTAAATCCATCAGAATTTAACTTTCAATCACAAGATTGAGAAATTATGAAGCTGCAAGTCAGACAATCCAGACTGATTTCTCTGTTATTATTCTGTAGAAAGTGCTGCTAATACACAGACTCACTTAAATGCAGAACCATCCGAATCTTTTCTCTGATATTTGATTCATCGTTTCAGTCTTTTTTTAAGCAGAAATGCAGAAACATTTGATGGTTCCAGCTTTGCTTTGTCAGATATGATATTAAACTGAATCTGTCGGTCGAACAAAACAAGACGTTTGAAGACGTCACATTTGGACATTTTTCACTATTTTCTGACATCGGAATAGTTTCATTTGTTGGGGACTATTTTCAGCAGCGGATGAATCCACATTTTGTGCTCTGGTGAGTATTTGGGGCAGCAGGACGGTGTGTGTGGGACTGAGTCCAGATAAACTCCTGTGTGTGTGTGTGTGTGTGTGTGTGTGTGTGTGTGTGTGTGTGTGTGTGTGTGTGTGTGTTCATACTAATGAAGGAACAACAGTGAGGCTCACTGGTGTGTTTTTAATAGTTTTTTTATGGCTCAGAGGAAGAAGAGAGATCAGGCTCTGGTTTTGCTCTGCACTTGAGATTTGTTGACAAGAAGAAAAATATATAATAGAACCAGATTAATTCTTTAATTGCACGATAATAAAGATAATCATGAGTTGCAGCCCTACTGCTGTGAAAGAATGGAAACCATTGGCTGCCATGAAGGGAGGGAATCGATGCTGAAACTGACTAAACACAATTAGCAGCACACAAAAAGCAGGAAGGATTATGAGCTTCCCGTCTTCTCGTGGATCTAACCCTCTGCTCTCTCTGCAGTGTGTTCACAGTCTGGGTAAGTTCAGTCGCAGTAAGTTGATGTGTTAGGACACGATGTCTCCCCCCCGCTGCTTCCTGCTGCTGCTGCCGTGCGTCCTGCTGGTTCTGCTGGTCCAGTTTCCTCAGGCTCAGTCCAGACCGGCCACAGAGGACACAGACACAGGTAAGATGCTTCACATCTGTTCAGTAGAGCCGAACGATTGGAGGAACAGATCGAAATGTGGTTTTTCTGATCAATATTATGGCTTAAATTGCGATTATAAACTCCAGGACTTGCACCAAAATATAATCACACACTTATCTTGTTTACTCATGAACAGAATCAGATAAAATATATTCAGTCCTCCCGTGGGTCAGACTAGAGCTGAAACGATTGATCAATTAGTCGATCGACAGAAAATTAATCTGGAACTATTAAGGTGCACGCGTGTGGTGTTTGGCCGATATATATCATTATCGGATGTTTAAAACTTCCAAATATAGATATCAGTATCAGTCGGGCTTTAGTATTTTTTAAGATCTGAACTGCTTTATGTACTGTCAGCTAGTTTAATGTATTTATTATCTTTGCATCATATTTTATGAACTTATCACATTTTGTTAATGTAAAATCTTAATCTGAAAAGGAATTATAGTTATCAGATAAGATAAAAAGTAGAATGATGTATTTAAATGGAAATACTCCAGTAAAATACCTCAGTTTATACTTAAGCACAGTACTTGAATAAATATACTTCAGATTATTTTCTTTAACGATCAGTCTGCTGATTCTCAAGTAATTTAAAAAAAGTGTTTAATTTATGAAATGTCAGAAAATAGTGACAAAAGGCCCAAAACTTTAAAGATATTCAGTTCAGTTCACTTCAGTTTTATTTAGCATTAATCGATTATCAGAATAGTTGCTGCTTCATTGATCACTTGATTGACTAATTGCTTCAGCTGTAAAAGCAACAGTTGTCGAATTAAACTTGAACTTTCTTCTTCTTAAGACAAGTTAAGTTAATCTAAGTTATGATTAAAATGGAAAACACTGAATCGTTCAGTCGTTCTGCGTCTGTGGACGGATGTAAAATTCACTGGGGTGTGTGTGAGTTTGTGTGTGTGTGTGTGTGTTGTTTGGGGCCTCTCTTTTGTTTTTCGGGCCCTTTCATGTCTGCTCCCAGCTGTGGTCGTGGAGCTTTAGACTCTGATTTATATAAAAGGCTATAAAACCTTCCAATGAGCGAAGTTCTTTAATAGGAAAGTGACTTTTTCAAGGTTTGGCTGTTTTTGGCTTTGAGGCATCTGAAACTGGTTAAAGTGATTTTTCATGGTGTAACCGAGGCTTGGCTCTCGGCGCGCTGGTTACGGTCTGTATATCCTGTCCAGACGCAGTAACACAGTAACAGATGCACGCAGTCTGCTGTGTTACGGCCGCTCAGACAGAAACACATGAACCCCTTTCAGAAAACATTCATGCTGCTTCCTGCCAGAGTTTGTGTTTGTGTGTGTATGCATGTATATACCTTCTGTGTGTGTGTATGCATGTATATACCTTCTGTGTGTGTGTATGCATGTATATACCTTCTGTGTGTGTGTATGCATGTATATACCTTCTGTGTGTGTGTGTATGCATGTATATACCTTCTGTGTGTGTGTGTATGCATGTATATACCTTCTGTGTGTGTGTGTATGCATGTATATACCTTCTGTGTGTGTGTATGCATGTATATACCTTCTGTGTGTGTGTATGCATGTATATACCTTCTGTGTGTGTGTATGCATGTATATACCTTCTGTGTGTGTGTGTATGCATGTATATACCTTCTGTGTGTGTGTGTATGCATGTATATACCTTCTGTGTGTGTGTGTATGCATGTATATACCTTCTGTGTGTGTGTTTGTGCATGTATATACCTTCTGTGTGTGTGTTTGTGCATGTATATACCTTCTGTGTGTGTGTTTGTGCATGTATATACCTTCTGTGTGTTTGTGTGTGTTTGCCCTTTTGTGTTCCAACCATCTGGACTCCAGCTGAGTGCGAGTCCATGTGATACTGTTGTTTTTGAGCCCATAAATTCTTGTTTTTCTCATCACATTCAGCCTCTCTCTCCCTTCATAAACAAAGCCTGCGTTTCATTTCCCACCTCGCTCTCTTGTATTGTCTCAAATGAAGGTTTAGTCTTCTGAAATCAAACCACTTCACTCCGTCACACTCTCCTGCTCTCCGAGTCTGAGGAGGAAACCCAGTTAAAAGTAAAATATTCCTGTAAGTGCCATAAACTTGACCAAGTTCTTGTAAAAAAAAAAAAAAAGCATCTCTAAAACCCAGCCCTGTCCAACCAGCCACACTGGACTTTTTATAAACTGTTTGATGTGTGTAACAGAAGCTGCACGTTTGCCATAATCTATATTTTCAGTACCACAACACAAGGTTTTACATGTGACTCAGTGGGATGTTTCTGTATGTTTCACCTTCACCACGACTTCCAGAAACACGGAAAATTATTATTTGTTTTTCTTAAGGGAGCGCAGGGAGGGTCTTTTATTTTGAAAAGATTTATTGTAAAAGAAAAAGAAGGAATCACACGTTAGAAATTCTGGCTTTGGCGTCGGGCAGTGGGTCATAAAACAGAACAAATCAGTCTCTATTAGTGCTTTATTGATCCCATACCAGTCACTAGCTAATAGGATCAATATGTCAGCTGGAGGAACACTGAATCTTTATGGATAAAAATAAGAGATTATCTCAACTAACTTCCACTTTCACAAAAAGGAAACTGACAAGAGTCTGCAGTCATGCTAGCCGCTCTATGAGGCTGCTATAATTAGCACTAAACACAAAGATTCATGATTCAATAATTTATTGCCGTATCAACATGATTGATTGGAATTTTTCTTAGTGAGCTCGCTTTAACAAAACCAGAAAAAGGCAAAAATGGTAAAACCATAAAGCACACAATACATTAAACGAGTATAAAACAGATATTATCCAGCCCATTCAATGATCATAAAAGCACAAAACAAATGGGTAAATTAAGTCCTACACAGAGGAACAGCAGAGATAAAACACTAACAGCTGAGGCTGCTTTGATTATGACGGACACGTCAGGCTACAACTAATTCATATTTAGTTTTATTATCTTGGTCGAAAATATTCTGGTTCTCAAGTCCAACAGCAGCCACAGAGCGGCTGCCTGAGTCGCTTCACTCGTTCAGTGGCGGCAATAACCATTTATTTATTTATTTATTAGTAGCTCTTTATTCAGAAATAGAGAGTGGCTGGAATATTCACCATTTTGTTTGCCAGTGGGATGAAGTTGAAAACTTCTCTGGTTCCAGCTTTTCCAATCTGAGGATTTGCTGCTTTTCCCTGTTTTATGTTAATGTAAACTGAGCATATGTTTGTTTTGGTGTGAAACTGTACTGGACATTTTTCTCTGTTTTCTGACATTACAGAGGCCAAACGATTCATTGATCATGTGAACAATCATTACTTGCAGATGTAGTTTGCCATAAATTTGGCAATTTCTAATTCCACTTTGAATGTGAGCGGCTGTTGTTGGCACATTTTCACTGTGTGTATTGCTAAATGTTAAGGTTTAAGTTTAACCATTTTCAATTCTTTATGCTTTTAGTTTTTATTGATGAAACAAGTTTTATTAAGTCAGAGAGGGTTCAAAGGACATATGAAGAACTGGGGAGGGTCTTTCTTGGTCCATTAATGTTGGTTCAGTCCCTCAGCAGGGAAACACTGGAGGTGTGTGTGTGTGTGTGTGTTTGCATGCTGTTAATGGCCGGGGCAGATAGGGAGGAGGTCTCTGAAGTTTGGGAAGTGGTTGGGTGTAGCACTGTGCTGTGGCGACAGCTCCTGTCTGCCCCGGCTGCTCAGTAGGAAGGCTTTAAAGCCTCATTCACAGCGACCCTTTTCACAGAGCCGGGGTCAGAGGTCACAGGTTAATCCCCAAACTGGTTTCATTGTCTGTTGGAGGGAACATCTGAGACTCCCAGTTAGAAGCCTTAAAATCCTGTTTGCACACACCAGCGCGGTTTTCTTTTAAACATCTAACTTCTTTTGCAGCCGATGCGGTTAAATCCTCTGAAGATGAAGAAGACGATGAGTCATCCTCAGAGGAAAATAAACTGTCCAATGAACTGTCAACAAGCAATGAAAAGCTGCAGTGTAAGCCCCTAACTTTGTGCTCTCTTTCTTTCTTTCTGTTTCTTTGCTTTTGTGTTAAAAACATGAGTGATTGTGATCATGTGTTCACCTCGTGGCGTCTCCTTGTCAGCGTTGGCGCCGCAGTGGGTGATGCCGGAGAAGATGGAGAAGCAGCTGCACGCTGTTCCCGCCAGTAGGACCGTGAAGTTTCGCTGCCAAGCAACTGGAAACCCCGTTCCCTCCCTGCGCTGGTACAAGAACGGGAAAGTGTTCAAGAAGGACCAACGAATCGGAGGGTTCAAGGTGGGTTTCTGACCGTAAAGAGAAAACAGACGTCTGACACGTTGTTTCAATTTGTTTTATTAAATCTTTTCTTTCTCAATCCTTCAGATCAGAGACCACATGTGGACTCTGATAATGGAGTCAGTGGTTCCATCTGATAAAGGGAACTACACCTGTGTGGTGGAGAATGAATACGGGAGTCTCAAACACACCTACCTGCTGGATGTAGTTGGTAAGAATACCTGTATACCTGTGCGTCGTCCACACCAACGTCTCCATGTCCTCTTCATGAAGAGCTCTGTCCACACTGAAACACCTCAACAACAGGACCAAGGCTAAACCTCTTTTGTTTGTATCTGAACCGGTAAAAGTGACGTTCAGCTAAAAATACGAAGCTGCTACCTGAATGTTTTCTGCACTGAGCTTTAATGAGAAAGAGACATTCACAGTAGAGTTCAGTAAAGAAAGGATCAGATCTTTGGATCAGCTCAACTTTTAATGCAGCCAAATTCACAGTTTTGTTCTTATTTACATATTTTTCTGTTGCTGTTGTCAGACAACTGAACAGACCAGGCTGCTGCACTGTGGTGCTGATTTTTGTTTTATTTATTTAATCTTTATTTAATCAGGCAGTCTCATTGAGATTTAAGATCTATTTTCCAAGAGAGACCTGAGAACAAGAAACATTCACAAGAACACAACACAACTACACAATAAACAAGGAATGAATCTGATAAAATCATTATTTTCTGACTGATTTAACACGTGTACTGTGAGATTTACACACTCTGGAGACAGTTTGATGTGGACGGAGCTCTGAAACGGAGAGAAAATTATGTGTTTTTTAAATTTAACCGTCTTACTGTGGACGGTAAATGAATGTGTTGCTGGGTCCAGTTTTCTTACAGTGTTTAAACTTCCTGTTGCAGAGCGTTCTCCTCACAGGCCGATCCTGCAGGCGGGTCTGCCGGCGAACCAAACTGCAGTTGTTGGCGGCGACGTGGAGTTTGTGTGTCGAGTGTTCAGTGACCCGCAGCCTCATATCCAGTGGCTCAAACACATCACCGTCAACGGCAGCAGAGAGGCGCCAGACGGACACCCGTACGTCCTTGTTCTCAAGGTTTGTGTGGACCGACTGCTCAAACTTAGCCTAGTTATAAACCACCAAGTAGTTTAGATTAAAACAGATTTACACCCAGTAACTGACAGGTGTAACTGCTTTTCATTAACCTGCCGATTATTTTCTTGATTCATTAAGTGTTTGTTTGGTCTATAACTTGTCATAAAAGAGTGAAAAATGCTCATCACAGTTTCCCAGAGTCCAAGGTGACGTCTCAAATGTTGACCAACAGTACAAAATCCCAAAATATTCAGTTTACTGGGAAATAAAACTGAGGCCTGAAGAGATGCAATTATCCAGCAATTCACAAGAAAACAAGAGAAATCAAAGGTGATTTTTGTTCAGATTTATCTCGTAACCCCTCGTGGGACTCGCTGCTCTTCATGTGAGCATGTAGAAATAAAACAAAGTTATACATTTAATATCTCATTTGGTCCCTAAAACTTTATTTTTTGGAGGTTAGGTTACGGCTTGTAATGCTGCAGTGACTCCCTGTTGATTTAATTTGACCGGACGGCTCTACAGATGTTTCATAGCAACTCATTTAGACATTACTAAAGTCTTTACAAGCCAAGATATTCCTTAACGATTTAATGGTGCAACTTGGAAAGGACTGTACACACAAACTTGAAGGATTAAGTATAACTGGTGCAGCCCAGTCCTGAACCGGAGTATTATTTGAAAACGTGGTAACAACACACTCTAAATGTGATACTAAGGGAAAGCACAGTGAGCTACAGCATGTTTAAACTGATTTTTAAAACTGTATGATGACGTGTAAGAGGTCTGGTGTGAGTCACTGACATAAAAGTGATGTGTGTCTGTTATAACCTTCACTAGTGGTGGTTTCAGCAGGCCTTTATATTGCATGACACTGGTTTCATATCTCTCTGACAGAGCAGAGTAAAACCACATCTGTGATGTATTGTGGACTCACGATGAAAGACACTCAGTGTGGTTTGTTGTGTCTGGTATGAAGCCAGGAGCCTCGCACGTGTGATTATGCTCCTTTTCCAATCACAGGAAACTGAACACAATGATTGGATGATAAAAGAGCAAGTTTAGAACAGTTATTTACTCATTTCTGAACCATTCACGTCAGAAGCACCATTCAGAAAAAGGTTTGGTGATATTCTATATTTTTCTTCTTGTCAACAAACCTCACAAAAAGCCCAAAACCAGCAGTGACTTCTACTAACAAGTATCTGATCTCTCTTCTTCCTCTGAGCCATAAAAACTATTAAACAGGTTATTTATTCTCCGTCCTGCTGCCCCAAATACTCACTAGAGCTACAGTGAGCAGCTGTTTGAAACGTGAAACTATATATCTGTGAGGTGTTTTTAAAGATTCTTCAGTAGGAACCAATGAGCCACAGACAGGAAGTCAGACAGGACTGAGAGACAGACTGACATGTCTTTTGGTCTCATTTCTCTCTTATCTCAGACTGCAGGTTTGAACACAACCGATAAAGAAATGGAGGTTTTGACTCTGAGGAACGTAACTCTGAACGATGCTGGAGAGTACACCTGCCTGGCGGGAAACTCTATCGGAGTCTCGCATCATTCTGCGTGGCTCACTGTGGTCGACGGTAAGTTACGATGTTCAGAAACTAGAGTTCATCCTGCCTGGAATGATCTACGACATGACCGAGACCCTGAGGATCTGACTGTCTGCTGATGTTTGTGCTCTCATTTCTCTGAGCTCAGACCTGCCCCCCTCCCCGCTGCCCTCGCAGACATACTTGGAGATCTTCATCTATTGCCTTGGGTTTTTCATCATCATCATCCTCACAGCCACAGCAGTCATCTGCAGACTCTGCTGTGCCCCGAAGAAGAGCGACTTCAACAGCCAGCTAGCCGTCCAGAAGTTAGCCAAGAGCATCCCTCTGAGGAGACAGGTAACACGTGTGGCTCATATTCACCAAAACATTTTTCATTTGTTCAGTTTCCTGTTTTGCTTCTTAACAACAGTCGACAGTCTCTACACAACACGACATTCCCACTGCTGGTGGAGACAGGAAGTGAAAAGACAAAACGGCAGTTGGAGCTCTTCCTTGTTGTTTCAAGAGGACACTCTCAGCATGTCTCCTCGCTCTGCAGGTGTCCGTCGAGTCCTCGTCCTCCCTCCAGTCTGGGATGTGTTTGATGCGTCAGTCTCGTCTCTCCAGCGCAGCCACCACCATCCTGGCTGGAGTGTCAGAGTACGAACTTCCCTATGATCCTGCCTGGGAGCTGTCCCGCGACAGGTACGACGGCCTACAACATAAAGTCTGTCTCACTGCTCTTCACTCACTGTCCGTCATGCAGCAAGAATCTGCAGGTTCAACACGACGGGAGCTAATTTATTTCCTAAAAACACGCTTTTATTATCTGCATTCCTGTGTAAATTGAGTCTTGTTTATTTCACTTGTCATTTCCTGCATTTAGTGAGTCTTTCTGACTTACTGCAGTCTGTCGGTGACCCAACCTACGCTGAAGGCTACACCCTTTATTCAGTCCTGTATTCTGTTGTTACCTTGTGTAACCTCATGACAAATTATATCTGTCTACCAAGAGGCTATAAAAGTGCTGCCACAGAACGGATTCTAACGCCTTCTAATTTCATTCCTGCTTGTGTGGCCGTCCTCGACCTCGCAACTTCCTTAAAGTACAGAACAGAACAAAAGTCTGGTTTCACTCTGCATTAGGCCGTCTTCAGACACAAAAACAACTATGCAGTTGAAGCAAACTCTTGTACTGGTAACCTCACAGTTCAAACACACTGTGCACTGACTTGATAGTGATGTGTCTGCTGTGTGTTTCCCTCAGGCTGACGCTGGGGAAGCCTCTGGGAGAAGGCTGTTTTGGGCAGGTGGTTCTGGCCGAGGCTGTCGGGATCGACAAAAATAAACCCACTCGCGTCTCAAAGGTGGCTGTGAAGATGCTGAAAGGTGAGAGCTGCTTTCTGAACTAAAATACTTCAGTCTAGTCTCTGGATTACTGCCAAGACAGCTGCAGAGAGTTTGAACTTAATACTATAAAACTGTAATATAATTATACCTAATCTTTTATTGTCATCTTGAAAAATAAATAAATAGTAGAGAAGGGAAGGTGATACTGTTAACTTCAGAGTTACTCGCTTCATGGTTTGAATTTCTGCATCATTTCTTTGCAGGCATGGGTGGAAAGAAGATTTAAACTGTAATTTAGTTATTTATTTCTAAGCAGAGATCCTTGAAACATACATGATTCTTGCACTGAATGTCAGTCGCCATTCTACCAAGTAACACAAATCTACATGCAAAAGATGCTCTCTAATATATTTTTTTGTTTTGTTAATTATTTTGTCTTCAGTGTTGGACTTATTCCTACATCTTCTTCCCATCTTATCTCAGCTTTTACATCTTCATCTTGTTCTGAAATGTTATATTTGCTTTTAATTTGATATTAAACATGACGTTATATTCTTTCCAAAAATATTGTAATTAGTGGATGTAGATCATTTCTTGACTTTCTCTGAAGATTGTGTAAATAGCATCTTTAGCTAAACCTGTCCGAATATATTTAATATATTCTTTTAAAAGCACCTTTTTGATTTGAAGTCAAATCTGGATCTTTGCATATTTTTCTTTGCATAACAAGATTTTCTAGTGTTTCCAATAGTTTATTAATCTGTGAGTACGTCTTTATCAAGTTGTTTTCTCGTGTGGCTGGTTATTGATCCACACCCCGACACTTAGAATTTGAGTGTTATGATCAGGAAGATTTGATCCACCTTCCACCCTTTTCCTCTTCCTGTTCCATATGAAACAATCCGCGAGATAAACACATCTTACCGTAACGTGAAGCTGAAGTCTCCTCCGCTTGTTGTTGTGTGCAGCGGACGCCACAGAGAAGGACCTCTCCGACCTGATCTCTGAAATGGAAATGATGAAGATGATTGGCAAACACAAGAACATCATCAACCTGCTGGGAGCCTGCACTCAGGACGGTGAGTGTGTGCATTGTGTGTGGTGCCTGAATCAGCAGTGATGTGTGTCGTACGGACGTTAAAGACGACACCTCCACCTGCTGTGTGTCTCCGTCAGGCCCGCTGTATGTGGTGGTGGAGTACGCCTCGCAGGGTAACCTGAGGGAGTACCTGCGTGCTCGTCGACCAGTCGGGTTGGAGTACTGGAGCGGCTCCAGGCAGGCCTCTTTGGGCAGTTTGGAGATCAGGGAGCTGGTGTCTGCAGCGTACCAGGTGGCCAGAGGAATGGCATACCTCGCTTCAAAGAAGGTCAGTTTTATTATCATTTATTTTATTCTAAATAGTTTGATCGGCGGTCTCTTTAAAGGCCGATCAGATGACGCAAAACACGCCAGACAGTTTCTCTACACACCGCTAAAATGACTTCACCGGTCTGCCAGTTCTACCAGGAGTCTGAAAAAGACAACACATTTGCAATTTACAAGGTGTGTTACAAGGAAATCCTCCTGTGGAGGAACGCAACCAAAACATTTCAACACCACAAACCTCATCAGACATTTGAAGGTTAGTCACGTCAAGGAATATGACGAGCTTTCAAAGCTAACTTAGCTAGCACTACGGCAGCTGTCGGTAACAGAGACAGCAACCCCACGGGAAAAAACCAAAAGAAATATCAGCCAAAATAATGGAATTCATATGCTTTGATCTCCAGCCGCTGTCTGTCTGTGGAAGACGAGGATCAGTGATCTGTATCGGGTGATAAGCTTCCTGCGATCAGTGATCAGCCCCAAAAGTCCTGATCGTTACGTCCTTCATCACCATGAACACACACACTGTAGTTTATTTGGACTCAGTCCCACACACACCGTCCTGCTGCCTCAAATACTCACCAGAGCACCAAATGTGGATTCATCCGCCGCTGAAAATAGTCCCCAACAAATGCACTATTTCCTCCTGTTTGTTTGATAAAAACTACAGTGAGCAGCTGTTTTAGGAAATGACTGAGCCTTTTTATTATTATATTTGTGAGGTGTTTTTAC
Source organism: Macquaria ambigua (assembly GCA_008360985.2). Classification (NCBI taxonomy): domain Eukaryota; kingdom Metazoa; phylum Chordata; class Actinopteri; order Centrarchiformes; family Percichthyidae; genus Macquaria; species Macquaria ambigua. Next base: position 35,068 of record VMKM01003051.1, read on the forward strand.
AGATTTGCGTCCTGGTAGTCCTGTGTTTCTCTGCTGGTTTGTCGCTGTCATGAACCTGTGTGTCCTCTCTGCTGGTCAGTGTATCCACAGAGACCTGGCAGCCAGGAACGTGCTGGTCACAGAGGATAACGTGATGAAGATAGCTGACTTTGGCCTGGCCCGAGATATCCACCACATCGACTACTACAAGAAGACCACTAATGTAAGACGGATTTATAATGTGAATATCAACATTGGGATGGTTTGATGAGATGTGTTCTCGCTGACATTTTAATGTTCCTGCAGGGTCGTCTGCCAGTGAAGTGGATGGCACCAGAAGCTTTATTTGACCGCATCTATACGCACCAAAGTGACGTGTGAGTCTCAGCTTTAAAGACTTGGGATTCCTGGTTTGTCGTTTTTCTGTATGTGTGTTCTTGTGTGAACAGTTTTTTTTTTTTCTTTCAGGCATCTCGTTACGTAAATGGTGCAGTTTTAAGGTCTCATGTCTGAATATTTAGCAGCTTTATTTACATGGAACATTTCATCACAGAGGCAATTCAAAGTGCTTTACATGGACAAAGAAAAACATTAGAATGACATTAAATAAAATAAGCAATAAAAAACAGACTAAAATCAATTAAGATAGAATAAAATTGCATTTTAAAAATTAGATAAAATGGAATAAAATACATATAGAAAAGTTACAAATCAGTAATAAGTTGTAAGTTGCCCCAAATGAAACAAAGGAAATAAAAGTATGTTAGAGAAATCAATCAGTCGAGTCACAACCGTGATCTGGGCTGCAGCCAACAGTTATATTCATTAACACTTAATCTGCTGATTATTTCCTGATTTGTTGTTTTGTCTATAAAATGTCAGAAAATATTTTTAAAAACTTAAAAAAACTCCCATTACAGTTTCCAAGTCCAAGGTGACGTCTTCAGCCAAATATATTCAGTTTAATAAAACAGAGAAAAGCACCAAACAACAAGCAAATATTTGGCATTTTTGCTTGAAAAATGACTCAAACCATCAATCGAAAACAGGTGTCAATGAATTTTCTGGTGATTTATTAAGCGATTGATCAATTCATCTTTTCAGCTGTAAATAAATGTATCACTTAGTTATCCTCTCAAAGAAAAAACAGTGTTTAAATAAGCACGAAATACTGAGACTGAGACAGTTTTAAGGTGTTGAGGAGAGTCTTCTCATGTCAGATCAGTCGATAACTTTTATGTCAACTCAGTGATTAATATCCAGCAACATACAGCATGCCAGCAGAGAGGGATTAAATGAGAGCTCCAAGTTAAAGGAAAAGTTTGACATTTTGGGAAAGATCGACACCACTCTCGTGTCTGTCCGTTAAACCTGCAGCTTGAGCCAGCAGCCGATTAGCTTAGCTTAGCATAAAGACTGGAAACAGGGGGAAACAGCTAGCCTGGCTCTGTCCAAAGGAAACAAAATCCACCAACCAGCTCCTCTAGAGCTCACAAAATTGACACGTTATGTCTCGTTTGTTTAATTAAGTGTAACAGGGTCTCTGCATCGGGATTAGTCTCACACTGGGGACCACACACACCACTTACACACATTTAAAACACTAGAAAGGCTTGGTCACATGGGGCAGTTACATATTCCATGTGTGAAAAGGTCTTTGTAAAGTGTCCCGTGTGCTGCTGCAGGTGGTCGTTTGGAGTCTTGCTGTGGGAGATTTTCACCCTCGGGGGGTCTCCTTACCCCGGAGTCCCTGTGGAGGAGCTCTTCAAGCTGCTAAAGGAGGGACATCGCATGGAAAAACCCTCCGCATGCACTCAGGAGCTGTGAGTACACCCCACCCTCCACATGGAAACACAGCTTTTAAATGGATAACAGTCATTTCAGCGACACTCTGTCTAAAGATAGTTCTACTAAATCTGTGTTTAGACTCCAAATAACTTCAGCTTGAATACAGTTTGTGTTTCTGTGTGCAGCAGTGGAGGAAAGTAACTAAGTACATTTACTCAATTACTTAAGTTCACCCAAAGAGACATTTCCCCTCTGGTTTCATTTAAATAAGAAGTAACAAAGAATGAGTACTTTTACTTTTGAAATATAAATGCAATACTTCTACTTGTAATGAAGTATTATTACACTGTATTGGTACTTTTACTTACGTTAAGGATCTGAGTACTTTTTAGACAAAGATCAAAGTAACTTATACACACAAGGCAAAAAGAGCTTGTTCAGTATTGTTGCTTTTATATTAAAATATTTGATGGATTACACACAACAGTCTTACATTCACTCGTGTTTATATTTATTTGGTTATTGGTACTCAGTGTTTCCAATTAAAAAGACCTTCATGTAAATGTACATCAGTAGATAAAGTTCAACAGTTGTTAGTTTGTGTGATTTATAGTTTTTTATTTTGGGCAGCATTCAGCAGGTCTGTGTTTCAAGCAGCCCTGAGTTTAAAGAATTAAAGTATAAAAATATGATCCGAGAGGTCCAGTTTGAGTTGGAGATCCATGAGTTTGAGTTTGAAGGATATCAGACACCAAAACCAACAAAACCCACTGCGTCGGCAGGCCGGCCTCATTTAAATGAATGAGGGGGCTGAAGTTGGTCTGAATACGGCCAAATAAATTAATAATTTGGTGAGAAAATATATTTTTACTTGTGATAAGAGCGGGCGAGCAGCCCCACCTTTTAGGATAGTCATTAATGAAGCCTTCAACTGCAAAGTAAGTTTTAAAATCCACCAGTGATGCAGGTAGAGAACAAAGAACTTACATACCAACACCTGTGTCTGATGGACAGAAAGGCGTCACTGCAGCAGGTAAATGAAGCCAGTAATGTTCCATGTTTTATGTCTGAAAATGGCTGAACTCTGGTTGGTGTTTTATCAGGTACCTGATGATGAGAGACTGCTGGCACGCCGTCCCGTCTCGCAGACCGACTTTCCAACAGCTGGTGGAAGATTTAGACCGCACACTTTCTTTCATGGCCAACGAGGTAACGTGTTGTTCATCAAGACTTTCATTCAGTGAAATAGATCAAAACATGAATATTAATTATCCATCAACTATATTTTAATAGACACACCTTTCAAACTTTAAATGGTTCAGCTTGATTTGGACATCTGATCATCTGTTCAGACTGATTTCAACATTTTATTACATAGAAATATTCAAGGACAGTGGGAAATATCATTTTCTTCAACTGAAAGTTCAGCTGTTTTCAGCAGTTGCACAAAAACCAACCTTTAACTTCTTTCACTGCTTTCACATTAACTAACGCTGTCACCCGTCACATGTCAGCTGACAGTTCAGCTGCTTTCATCTCTTTGTCTTCAGCTGCTTCACTGCTAACACTTCACCAGTTCACTGATCACACATTTCAACTATCTCCAGCATTTCAACTTCAACTGACGCTTCACCTGCTTTCATCTCTGTCACTACAACTGAAATTTGAACTGCTGCAGCTGACAGTTAACCTGTGATCCTGTCTCTTCAGGAGTACCTGGACCTGGCCGTTCCTCTGGTACAGTATTCTCCGGTAGGCTCTTCTGCCTCGGCTCATTCCTGTAACTCCACATAGGCGTCCTGGGACCTTTTTCTCTTCCTGGATCACCTTCATCCCGTTTCCTCTGCTGCGCGGGGCGGCGGCAGTCCCAGACGAGGCCCGACAGAGGAGCTCAGATGTGCTGCTTCACTGTCGTCCATCAGCAGCAGCAGCAGCCTGATGTGAAGAACAGCTGGACTGAGCTGGACTCCCCACAAGGCCTCAGGAAGCAGCTCACACACCATCTCATTCATAAAGGGTTTAAGACTGAGTTCACCCACTGATAGAAGACTGTGAGAGCTGGGTTCGGCTCCTGTACTGCCTATTGCATTAGTGCTTCGGTAATGTTAATAATAATAAGGTTCTCAGTGTGAATATTGTAAATAATAGTTTGTGTTATAAGGAAGACCAAACTGATTTATAAGAGAAATACGAAGTGAAAGAGAGGTAAAGAAAGGGGAAAAACAGATACTAAAAAAAAAAACTGAATGAATAAAATACACCACAAAATATGTAAATAAATTTATAAATGTGTAAAAAATATATATATTTCATATTAATTTTACTTTTCACTGTTGCATTTGGATTTATTTTTCCACCAGAAGCCTCCCTAATCCCTCTGGAAATAAATTATTACTCTTTTATACATTTATTTCTCAAGTTTTCTTAGTGCATTTTTTAATTCATTAATTTATTTTCCACCAAAAATGAAAATGTGTTTCTCCGTCAGGTTTGGTCTCAGTAATGTCATGTTGCCAAAGACGATGTCTGCCAGTGTTACAGTTCAACGTTGCACTTACCCTCCAGCTGATTACAGCCTGCCATTAAATGCTTCTAGTTGAATGTAAAATAACTGATTAACAGTATTAAAATCCTTTTGATTTTGAGATGTTGTCGTGATTAAATGAACAAAATGTGATATTTGACAAATGTAATAATCGTTTGGTGATCGTCCACATTAAGTTGGTTACGTTAAAAAACATATCTATTACATGACCAGGGGAAAAATTATTGATAAAGGAACAATAACCAAACAAGTGTGTTCGGATGCTTGCTGATGGGGTTTGATGGGTTTTTAACAGGGAAGAAAAGATAAACAGGTGATGCTCGTTGACCTGATATGTTAATCATATCTTGGTCTTGAGTTCAGATCAATATATAGCGGGAGACACCTGAGTCTTCTGTCTAAAAACCCTGCCAGTTTTGGGCAGTTTTACTTGCATTTTTAGGCGGGCGTGATATCGTTTTAGTACGAGGATAACGTGCCACATTTTCAGACCGTCTGTCCTCGATGACTTTCATAGTGTTGACCTCTGTTGTTCAAACTCTGCGTACTATCACACCTCCACACAGCTGACCAATCGCTGCGTAGTGTGGGCGTGATAGATCGTCGGTTTCATGAGGTTACAAAAATCGTCAATCGTTTCAGATGCTGTTCGACCTTTTGACCCTTTGCTGTGTCTGTCCTAACAGATGTGCTGTTTGCTAACTGAAAAGACGACAAAGAAGAAGAGATTTTTGCTGTTTTCCTGTTGTTCAGTTTGGACAAAGATCTGGAAACACTCGAGTGGACCGCACTTTATTTTCAGTGTTTTATAAATTAGTTTAAGCAGCCAGGGCGCTTCTTCCAAACTCTGTCAGATGATCAAACTGCTTCAGAAAGCCCCTTTCCCCAGAACACTATTTCTGTCACTTTTCATGAGAACAAGCAGGGAGGGAACCCGGGAGAGACGGTCTGTAAAATATGCACCGTTATCTCCATATTTAAACCCCTTTCTTTGGGTCCCAGTGCCTCCAACAGGAAGCATCCACTTGTTGAATATGTGTGTATGTTGTACGAAAAAGAGATGAATTGTGGGTGGAGGAGCTCGGTCAGGGTCTCCGCACCATCTATCGCACACCTTCCTCTGGCTGGTTTTCTCTGCGGAGCCTGAAGCAGCTCTGGTTCCTTCCCACAGAGAGGAACCGGAGAGGAAACGTTGCATTACATGAGACAGGAGGCTCCATACATCATGCAGTTCTTTCTGTCTGTGACATTTTATTCCCTCTGTAGCTCCTGGCTGACATTGCAAATACATAACTGGTGTGCAGTGTATTTTGTTACAGCCTCATACTAAATTGAATCAGTGTGCACAGCCTCTGGCTCCCTCATCCCTCTCCTTCCTGTTCTCTACAGTGAAACCATCCATTTTTCCCCCTCAGAGATCTCTGGCTTCCCTGAAATTGTGAATCATTTCCAGACAGTCTTCTTGTTGCCTTCAGGAAAGATGCTCCTGCAGGTGTTGAATAAACGTCTCTCTCATGCAGAGATTTTGTACAAATCCTGTATGAAGCTACATGGAGACACAATCAAACAAACTGCCTCTGAAATAGAAGAATGGATGTCTCAGAATCAACATTTTGGGGAATACGCTTATTCGCTTTCTTGCCGAGAGTCTCGTACAATCAATATGAAGCTACAGCTAGCAGCCGGTTAGCTTAGCTTAGCATAAAGACTGGAAACGGGGAAACTGATAGACTGGCTCTGTCCAAAAGTAACAAAATCCACCTACCAGCACTTCTAGAGCTCACTGATTAGCACCTTATATCTTGCTTGTTTGATCTGTACTTGTGTAAAAACAACACAGTGTAGTTTAATGAGGTGTTTATGTGCTGGACTATTCTTGGGCGGGAACATGACAGTGGTATTGATCATTTAACTCTCTACAAGAAAGAGAATAAGTATTTCCCAAAATATGGCTGTCAGTCTGTCAGTTGTTCCAGACTGAAACATCTCAACACCTGTTGGATGGATTGTGATGAAATGTGGTTCATTATTCATGTTCCCCTCAGGATGAACTGTAGTAACTTTGGTGATCCTCTGACTTTCCATCTAGCGCCATCATCAGGTCAACATGTTAATGTGTCCAACACTTTGGTTTATGACCAAATACCTGCAGAATTATTGACGTTCCCATCAGCCTCAGCTGTACTTTAGTGCTAATTAGCACATTTTAGCATGCTAACATGTTAAGCTAAGATGGTGAACATGGTAAACACTGAACCTGCTAAACATCAGCATGTTAGCATTTAGCTCAAAGCACTGCTGTTCCTAAGTACAGCCTCACAGAGCTGCTGGCATGACTGTCGACTCTTAGTCTGCTTTAACTTTTATTTTTCTGTACACTTCTTCCTGTGAAGCTCTTTGTAACTTCTCTTTCCATAAAGTGCTGTAGAAATAAAGTTTGCCCCCTTGCTTTCTTGCAGAATCAGATAAGGAGACGCAGTAAACACACAGAGCTGCTGTTTAACAGCTCTAATTCCTGGAAATGAGGGCTGTAAACCGCCGTCTGCTCTGCTGTCAGCAGTGACACCTCAGCGGACACTCAGAGCTACCAGAGCTCCCTGCTGAGCTGCTGGAGGTAAACACACCTCCACAGTAAAGAGGGGGAGGCCGGTGGTCTTTCTCACCCTGCCTGATGGAGGTTAATGGGCCATAACACTGAGGTGAGGAGCCATTATGGGTCAGAGACAGATGGCCATTGTGGTGTCACTGAACACCTCCACCACCGAGCCAACAAGCCTGGACAAACACAATTTACCTTTCATAGAGGAGTCTCCTGCAGTATTTGAATCTGTTTATGTTGGCTGAGATCATTCAAACGATCTGTCTCATTCAAGTGAGTTAGAGCTGAAGCTTGTGAAAAAAGAATGAAAATGTTCTCCATGTTTTTCCAAACAAAACTCATATTTTCTTTCAGTCTCTGTTTGGGACTTTTGATAAGACCCATATTTTCTATTCAGTCGTGATAATCAGCAGTGCTGCCATCGTGTGGCCTGTCAGGATACAAAGAGCCCAGTTTCTGACTTTCCATGAGTCAGTCAATGGAAAACTGCTGTTGTGCTTCTAAAACAAACACTACTATTACAGTGAAGAAGCTGATGGCCTGTTTATCATCTGTGCTGCAGGTTAAGAAGCTCTGTTCAACGGGGGGGGGGGGAGTATTCAGATGTCTTACTTAAGTAAAAGTACCAGTACAACAATGTACAAATACTCTGTTACAAGTAAGTATTGCATTCATATTCCTACTTAAGTACATTAAGTATTATCAGCAAAATGTACTTAAAGAATTAAAAGTAAAAGTACTCATTCTGCAGTAAAACATCTCCCTCAAAACTGTACATACGTACTTTTGTAAATGTACTCAGTTACTTTCCTCCACTGTTGCAGCAGTTCTGGGCAGCTAGAAAAAAGAACCAACTTCAGTTTGAGAAAAGATATTTAAGGATATTTCTATATGCAGTCACGCCACCTGGTGGTTCTTCTACAAACTACACAAATAAAGTTGAGCATGAAAATTCATTCTCGACCTCAGAGTGAAGTAAAAAGTACAACATTTGCATCTGAATTGTAGTGGAGTACTTTTACTTTTGAATACTACATTTTGCTGATAATACGTCTGTACCTTTACTTAAGTACAATTCTGAATGCAGGACTTTTACTTGTAGTGGAGTATTTCTACACTTTGGTATTGAGTACTTCTTCCACCACTGCTCAAGGTCCACTGACTAGGTTTTCCCAAGCTTTCAGTCGCAGCTCACAGTCTTCCTCAGTGGACAGTTTGCTCAGTTGTTATCACGTGTCCTCAGTAGATATTGAACTCATGTGATAACAGGTGGTTGTATTTATGGGAAGATGGTGACTGTTGTTTCCATCTGCTGATGAAGACCATAAGATATGAGGTTGAAAGCTCCAGAAAAAGCTAGTAAGTGGACCTTGAGTTAGGATTTTGTTTGTCAAAGCACACAAGTGAAGATTATTACCACCATCATCTTTTAAAATCAAAATACAGCCCATTAATCTGTTTTATTGATTCATTTAAAGTCCTCTTTGTCTTCTTTCAAGCATCATCTTAATAAATAATAATTAGAGGTTCTGATCAGTAAAACTATCATCAAGAAAATCACACGAGACAAAATCAATCATATAACATCTTTTATTTCTAACACAAACCAGCTGAGTCGGCCTCCACACTTTTGGTCACAACCACAGTAACCTCTCGTTTAAACGTTGCATACATCTTTAACTGATAAAGTGATCTCAGACCAGCAAAACGGCCCCTGACAGGAGGCACGAAGAGCTCCACGACCAGCATGGAAGCATCTTCTGACCTCCGCAGCCTCTTCTCCTCTCCCTCTACATTAAATAGAACAGCATGAAAGCCTCATAAATTAACTTGTTTAAGAAAATAAATATCAATTCTACTCACTGTAATAGGCCCTTTTTTCAAATGTCTGTAACACAGGTTGCTCAGTGACGCCTGTCGGTAACATCAGGTAGTGGGACTGAGCAAATCACCCCAAATAATAATAATAATAATAATAACATGTAATAGTAATTATTACCCCAAATCACCATCTAAAGCTCTTGCAAAAGGTAAAAGCTGCATGTTTGCAAGTGTATCAGTGTGCGTATGTGGAAACAATATTCAGGATTGCATGTGAGTGTGCGTGCATGGAGTGTGTGTGTGTGTTGTCTAGTTCTCTGCATTAACCCCCCCCTCCATGTCGTCCACAGATCTCTTCCTGGCGAACAGGTGGGTGGGGTCTCGGCCCCTGAAGCCGGGCTGGATGTTGAACACGGGCATGTTCCTCCAGCTGGAGGGGTTGTTGAAAGCGCCGGAGCTGGAGCCGGCGACGCAGGGTTTGTTCTGGACGAGCTGGAGGAAGGTCTCCATGTCGGGGCCCAACCTGGCCACGAGGCCGGCCCTCACTGCCGCCACCGTCTGCTCATCGCAGGCCTGCAGGCTCTGCAGCAGAGTGCTGTAGTATCTGGACAGCAAGACAAAACACACACATGGAGATGTTTCAGCGGAGTGCAGGAACACTTTACTTTAAGTCCACATATTTAGCATCGATAAGCAGCATATAAACATTTCATAAATGGTTTATAAAACACAGTAATGTAGTTGTATGCAGCTATCGACCTTATGTGTTTCAGCAACAAGGAAGAGCTCTGACTCCACTGTTTAACTTCCTGTCTACACAGGAAGTGGGAATCTGTCGGGTTGTGTAGATTTACATCTGCTGCTTCTGATCGCTTTGATCAAATATCTGATCAGTTTTATAATCTGATGTACAGCTGAAGGACGGACAGAGCTGGAAGAACACGAGAGACTTTCACTCCCGCACAGCTCTGAGATCAGCTGGTTATAAACTGCTATCATCGTCATGGTGACTGGTCAGGTGTTTGTGTTTTATTATGTGTTTATAACAATATGATCTAACAGAGGTTTTCTGAGTAGACGTTCAAAATGCGTGTTAATACAATATTTCTTCATCCAGAAAACTTCTGGGCTTAATATTGTGTAACAAGCTGATTATTCTAAATGATATCATCAATAAAATATGTATTATATATTACAAATCAGATTCCAGACCAACAAAGTAAATATCAGCTGGTTCAGTGATTGTTTGTGAAGAATGTAAATAAAGTTAATAACCTATTAACCTGCATTTTTGTGTGTGTGTGTGTGTGTGTGTGTGAGATCAGTGCTGACCTGTTGGGGAAGTGAGTCGGCACCTGCACCACCTCTCCGATGGCATCAGGGTTGGTTCGAGCCACAGTGCAGATGTCCAGACTGGTGTAACACTCCTCTTGCACCTTTAAAAAGACAAAAACTGTGTGACCAAACAGCAGACAGGAGCGTCGTCGTCACTGTGTGTGAGTTCACATGTCTACACACCTCGGCGATCATCCTCTGGAAGATGTTGCAGCGGCGGATCGTTTGGGAAACCTTGGATGTGATTCCCTGGGAGATGCAGTGCAGACTTTTCTTCACAAAAGTTTTACCCTGTAGAACAACACACACAGGTGAGACAGACAGACAGACAGGTAGATGGATAGATGGACAGACAGAGTGACAGACCGACCTCTGTGTTGAAGGTAGCAGCTGTGTGGAGGAAGAGTTCGCAGATTTCATGCATCCCGTCAGTGTCGCAGGTTGAGTTTTCCAGACAGGAGAAGAATCCACAGCCGACAGCCACGGCTCCGTTCAAACATCTGGCCACATCAGCTGCACACAAACACACAAATACATGAGTACCGCCTCCAATATGTGAACACACCAGTTCAGAAACAGTGTCAACTGTCAGTGCAAACTGTCAACACAAAAACTGTCATTGTCCTTTAAAATGTTCAACACATGCTGCAAAACTGCTGCGCTGAATGCAAAAACCTTTAAAAGACTGTAGCAGTGTTTTATGCATTTACTGGAGTAAAAGTACTAATACCACAGTGTAAAAACACTCTGTTACAAGTTAAAGTCCTGCATTAAACATGTTACTTAAGTAAAATGATGTATCATCAGCAAAATGTAGTTAAAGTATTAAAAGTAGAAAAATATCAAAAATCAAAATCATTCAAAGGAAAAGCAGCAAATCTTCACATCTGAGAAGCTGCAACCAGGAAATGATTTTACAGGAAAAATGACTCAAACAATTATCAAAATAGTAGTAAATTAATGTTCTGTCAATTGACTAGTCTAATTGATTAGTCGGCTAATATTTTCAGCTGTAGTATATATTTATATTTCAGCTGCACTTGTATAAACTGTTGGGTAGTTTATAACAAAACATCATATTTTATAAGCTCCTCATATGTTTTGTTTGTTTCTAGTAACTAAAGTGAAGCATAAAGTACAACATTTCCCTGTGGAGTAAACGTTGAAAGACTCAAGTAAAGTACAAGTACCTCAAATTTGTACTACTTAAGTACAGTACTTGTGTACTTAGTTACATTCCAGCAGTGATAAAGAAGAAACAATTAGAAACAAACTAAGTTGCACAGAAGAAGAAATCAGAGGCTGCTGGTTAAAGAGAACCGTGACTCACTCGGGCTGTTTGAGGAGAATCGTGCCCGGCGGGGAGCAGCCTCCTCCGGCAGCAGCTCGAAGCAGGCGACGGAGCTGAGGGCGAGGAGCAGGAGCAGAGAGGAGCCTGGCAGCATGTTGTCTCACGGTGAGGAGGATGACGGTTGTTCTGGTTCAGGGTTCTGGTCTTCCTGCTGGTCCTATTGCCTGTCCTGCCTCACCGTCCACAGCCTGTATTTCTATCCAGTCCGCTCGGGACTGACCAATCAGAGCTCGCCGGTCCCGCGGGGTGTTAATGATTTATTCTGGAGTGTAATTAACCCACACACACACACACAAGACACGACATTTCCGAGCAGGAGTGAACTCACGGCATAATTTTAGACTTTGTGTTTTACTTTGCTTCTTTTAAAGCACAACACAGTAGTATAGGCCTAATCAGCTGATAATAAAAAATAGATGATAAAAAATTACAACAGTATGTTTGTTTAGGGCAGAATCAATACTAATAATCATTATCATTATCATGATATTTATATTAGGCAACAAGAAAGGACTTTAACAGTTGAATAAAAGCAAAATATACCACAAAATACAAACTAATCACATAAAATGTGTCAATAAAGCAAGTTTTAAGGTGATTTTAACAGAAATACGTTGGTGTAAGTTGTAATTTATAGGTGTTTTTTGGTGGTTATCTGTAATAATGTGTAACTTTCTAAAAATAGCAGGACAAGTTAAGTGGGAAACAGGATGCGTCAGTTTCTGATTCCAGTCACGTCTGTTGTTTTTCCTGTGTAGTGGTTCAGTCGAGTAGAAAAAGCTGATGAGTGACTGTGAACACAGCAGAGACAGAGAGTACTCAGTGCCTTTACTTACAAGTATACAATACTCCATTACATATATACAATACTCCATTACTCCATTACATATATACAATACTCCATTACATATATACAATACTCCATTACAAGTAACAGTCCTGCATTCAAAACTTACACAAGTATTATCAGCTTCATAAAGTATCAGTAAAAGTACACAATTATTATCAACTAACAACTAACTGCTTTATATACCGTTAGCTAGTTTTAACTGCTTTATATACAGTTAGCTAGTTTTAATATACAGTTAGCTAGTTTTAATATACAGTTAGCTAGTTTTAATTATATACAGCTAGTTTTAATTATATACAGTTAGCTAGTTTAACTGCTTTATATACAGTTAGCTAGTTTTAATTATATACAGCTAGTTTTAACTGCTTTATACAGTTAGCTAGTTTTAATTATATACAGCTAGTTGTAACTGCTTTATATACAGTTAGCTAGTTTAACTGCTTTATATACAGTTAGCTAGTTTTAATTATATACAGCTAGTTTTAACTGCTTTATACAGTTAGCTAGTTTTAACTGCTTTATACAGTTAGCTAGTTTTAATTATATACAGCTAGTTTTAACTGCTTTATACAGTTAGCTAGTTTTAATTATATACAGCTAGTTTTAACAGCTTTATATACAGTTAGCTAGTTTAACTGCTTTATATACAGTTAGCTAGTTTTAATTATATACAGCTAGTTTTAACAGCTTTATATACAGTTAGCTA
>VMKM01003052.1:0-47963 GCA_008360985.2 Macquaria ambigua
AACCAAGCCGCTTGATTCTTCAAAAGTTGTTTAATGTCATGATTCATGTTGCCTCTCACACATCTTGTACATTCATTTTCAGCACTTATACAAAGAAAATGTTGTGTGTGTGGATTAAGATGAACTGATTAATCAATTGACAGGAAATGATTTGACAACTGCTGACAGTCAGTTCATCATTAAAGTAATTTATCAAGCATTTGGTTAATAACCAGGTAACAGCCGTGTGTTGCTGTAGTCCTGATCAATATCATGATACCACATTAACATTTATTACTGTATCATCATGATAAGGCCCTCTCCTATTGGTTGGACTAAAACCAGCAGGTTTAAGACGTCACCTTGGGCTTTTTTGTCTTTTGCGGACAAACCAATTGCTGAATCCAAAAAAACAAATATTGATTAGTTGCTGCCGTGTTGTCTCACCCCGATCGCAGCGCGGTGACGATGCAGTCGGAGCAGAAGCGGTGCAGACACTCTTTGGTCGTCATGGTGTTCTTCAGCATGTCCAGACAGATGGGACACATCAGCTCACTGTGCAGAGAGCGAGGAGACACCGCCACCTCCGTCCCGTCCATGATCGCCTCCTGAACACACACACACACACATTAGTATTATCATACCTGTGAGGACTTTAAGTGTCTACGATCACTGTTGCCTCTAAAGTGCGACATAATGTTTTTAATTTCATCTCCTGCTTCCTTTTGAAACGAACTGAAGTGTAAAATTTGCATTTTTGGACCAAATCATGTGAAAGGAGGATCCTAAAACTCATGTTTAGCTGATTTTCACAGTGGAAAAGGTGAAATTTGAGATCCATCGAATCAATCAGTGCTCTTAAATGTTAAAGTGATAATATGGAGGCTTCTTCAATGGTTCTCCAACACCTACTGGACACAAACAAGCATGTGACTGATTTTATCAATGTATGTTATTAACATAATAAAACATCATAATTAAGATGAGACCGATAGAGGACGTTTAAACTCAGTGGTAAATCTGCTGATATCTCATGTGTTTGTCATGTCTTTTAAAGTTGTTGTTAATGACAGAATGAGTTAATAAACAGCAGTATAACAACACTCTCCAGGGTCCGGTTACACACACACACACAGGTGTACCTGAGGGCTCCTGTGAAGCTCGTACAGACTCAGCTCCCAGGTCTTACTGGGAGTCTGGATGTTTACCGGAGCTGCCATGACGGCTGTTTTCCCACAATCCTCACTGGACCTGAAGAGAGAGAGAGAACACACACACACACACACACACACACACACACATTAAAACTGTACACCTGCACCTGTGAGGGCCTTCAATCCCAAACAACATGGAAGAGAGGTTCTTGAAGGATCAGTCTGTTGATATTCTATATTTTTCTTATGTCAACAAATCTCATGTTCAGACTCAGAAATATATCGTGTAACCTTAATCCCAGACTATTCCTATTTTAAGAATTGCATTTTTTAAATAATAGTTATTAATATAAGAAAAACCTGTCTGCCATGGTGGCAGGTAACCTGAAATTTTTACCTGCCACAGCCAACAGTTACCCTGTATTTGGCAGGTGGCCGGAGCTAATTTCATTCCTTGTTACCAACTATGGTAGTCTGGCTGCACAAGACCTGCCTCAGTTTTCTACCAACCTGAGTCAGCTGGAAGTGGATTCAGACTGCAGAGAGACTCGCTGGAAAAAAGACAACAAACAGCTCAAAGTAAAGATGCTGTAAATGGTTGAAAGTGCCAGTTTCTGTCACTCCAAATGGTAGTAGTACAAATGCAAACTTGGCCAAAACTAATACAAAAAAATACCATTAAGAAGAAATTAAGAAAGCCATCCCTTCTATCAAAGGGGTCTGATAAAGGGGTACTTAGGCCCATCTGATAGGGCTGGGGGGGTACGTCGGATAAAAAAGGTTGGGAACCACTGAGCTAAAACCATTCATCTTTTGTACTGTGTAAATGTTCAGGTGCTGTGACTGTGTGTTACTGTGCTGAAGTGAGAAACGGTGGATTCTTAAAACTAAAATTACTGGTAACGTTGTGTAACATCAGAAATGAGGGTAAACAATATTTAAATAGGGTTTAATGACCAACCTGGGGTGTAAAGGGACAGTCAACTAAAGATGCTAATTCTCTTTCAAAGGGCAGAGGGGCTAAACCTACTAAAATATAAAGAGACTTCAATGCACTGAAGTAAATTTATAAGAAACGACAACATACAGCTGAACTAAAGTTTAGAAGAAACCTACATAAACATAACAGCAACACAATACATTCATCGATACGTTATATTGATACTACGAGGGAAGAATCCATCTTTATCGTGTTAAAAAAAACACTACTGAGAGCAGCTAACATCCTGAACGTTAAAACTTCCTACAGGGACAAAACAGCGATTCTACATAACGGTTTCAATCAATACACAAGTTTGCAAAGTTGTTTTTGTCTGCAGGTTTAACAAATAAAGAACAAAAATCTTCGTATTCAATGATGGAGAGTTTAGGGTTGGAAAAACAGGAAATCAAACTAAATTAACTCACCTGACGTTTCAAGCTAACTGACGGACAGCTGACCGGAGGAGCCACGACCCCCTCCCCCCCTGCACAAACACACACAGCCCCCTAAAAACTACTGGATTAAATCACTCTGATAACAAACACTGGTGATTATTTTCTGCCCGACTCGTTACACTGTTGGCAGAGTGGTTTTTAGTTACGGCTGTTCTCGCTCAAAGAGAAAAAGAGACAAAAAGATCTAGGGAGCAACATTTCCGAGCCCCACCTGCTAGCTAACGTTAGCTGTGGCCATCTTTCTTCTTCTCCTCCCCGGAACAACTCGCGTCCTCTCCGGCTGCTTGGCGGATGCATCGCCCCTTTCTCAGCGGCAGTGACCCCCAGCGGCCAGTCGGTGCATTACAACAGAAAATAGATTAGATCGATTAGATAGATAGATAGATAGATAGATAGATAGATAGATAGATAGATAGATAGATAGATAGATAGATAGATAGATAGATAGATAGATAGAGAAAAGTAAAATAAATAATAAACACTCAGAATAAAGGTAAAATGTAGAATAAAGATATAGAATAAATGTAAGAATAGAGACTGAACTAAAAACTCCATACTATATCTCTAACAATGTACAATGGTAATGCCCAGTAATCACCCGAACATACATTTTTTTCTCTCTATGTAGAAAAAAAAGGGGAAATAATTTAAACATGAGAAGGAAATTATGTATACATGCAAGGTAAGTGTCTGATAATGGGGAGGCTATTTCATTATTATCCACATTATCCACTTAAATATTATTACAATCAGTTCAAGAGTCAAGATGTCTTCTTCTTCTTCTGGACAGAGATGTTTAAACATCTTCAGCTGGAAAAAATGAATGAAACAGATATCAGATTCTTCTTTGCTGCTAACCACATTATTAAAATGATCGTTTCCAACATTGACAATACAAGCAACTAACAACAAGTGAAAATAAAAAACAAGCAAGAAATGTCAGCTGACTAATTACTACTTGACAGGCTGCACTGCCTCAAGCAAAGAAGCAACAGGCGGCATGCCACTGATCAAAACCAAAACCTCACATCTCCAAGACACTTCACTGCATTTGTTATTTAAATTCTTTCTTTCAGAAAAAGGTTCATCAAGATGTATCAAAGTGAAATCTTTTATTAGAGCACGACAACACAGAGTTAATAGAAAGTAGGAGTGAAAATGGTCCAGATAAATGGGAGCAGTGGTGTGTAGAGTCTTGAGGGAGAAATATGTTGACTTAACAGTTGGTATTTCTCTGTTTGTCTCCAAGCAAGTCAAGGCAAGGCAACTTTATTTGTATATGACATTTCATACCCCAGGGCAGGGTAATAAATATACAAGGGTAAAAGATTTACAATTTCAAAATGCAAAAATACAAGCAAGCGATACAAGATTTAAAAGTAAACAAGTAGTTTAAAGGAAGTGAAAATAAAAAGATAAAAGAACACAGAAAATACTCCCACATTAAGATGCAGAATTAAACTAAATTAAATTAAAAACAATTAAAATAAAATAAAATAATTAAAAATGAAGGCTATTTAAAAGCTACGTAAAAAAGCATATTGCAAGATGTTGAAATATTCCCTTATTATTGCAATGTTTGCACAATTTGACCTAAATGCAGAAACAAATGAGATGTGTCTTTGAAATTTATTAGGATTTTTTAATTTATATTAAGAGTTTGATATCTAAGGGGCAATAAAATGAAGGTCCCATTACTGTAAAGTGTAAAAACTCTGTTGCTGTAACATGAAAACTTTATATTCTCAACACTGTCGTCAATAAGACACAAACAAATAGCCAGTGGAAAGTACATTTACATTTACTCAAGTATTTAACTTAAGTACTATTTAAGGTACTTGGACTTTCTTCCATTTGATGCTACTTTACACTTCTACTCTACTACAGTTCACTTTTAACTCCACTACATTTATTTGACAGCTACAGTCTCTTAACAGATTCAGCTTATAAAATGTGATGCATTGTTATAGAATAAACTACACAACAGTAAAATAAAGTAGATAGACTTAGCTCCACTTTGACCATCTACCACAGTAAAATACTACTTACACATCAATACACCAGTAATAATAAATATAATATAACATATGATAACAGTCAATTTCTTAGCAAAACAAGTACTTTTATTTTTGATACTTAAGTACATTTTGCTGATAATAGTTCTGCACTTTTATTTGTAATGGAGTATTTTTACATCGTGGTTTTACTCCTTTTACTCAAGTAAAAGATCATAAAACTTCTTCCAGTGCTGTAAATAGCAATAATTGATTGATTGAGTGGGCTAATGCCTGTTGCCTTCAACAGCACACTTTGAAATTGAGCTCTCTAAAAAATAAAAACGATTCTGTACTTCACTGTAAGTTTCTCTGTAATTAAACTCCAACGTTTATCCCTCTGATCATATTGTTCTCGTCATCGTCTTTTAAATGTCGATTTACGCCTCATTTAATTGCCTTTGTGTTTGAAAGGTGTTACACAAATGAGCTTTCCTTGCTTCCCGCCCTCCATTATTCTCCAGAACAGATTTTAAACAGACAAGCCCACAATTTCATTTTCAGTTGTAGTTCCAAAGAAGGGTGATGAAGATGTGTAATTTTCTGAGTATAAAGTTTCAGGGAGTGTTGTCAGTGAGCGTGTCATTGGTTAGTTATTATCAAAGAATGATATTTGGCCTGCACTGCTTTGATCGGCACCACGCCTCACATTGCACCACCCTGCTGACAGTAATGATTTAACTAGCTCAGAGGAGGAATGTGTTGAACAGCCTCAGCCGCTGCTGCAGATCATTTCCATTGATCAGTGTATACATAATACATTCATACGTGCATCTACAGACTTTTTCTATAGACTGTTCTTTATTCCACAAGTATGGAGTCATGGGAGTGCCATGAAAAATAATACATCTGTAAAAGAATAAGAACATAAATGTGGCTAAATAAATAAAAAATAAATAAAAGAATAAATATATGCAGAAACAAATGAACAAATATATTATTTGTCTTTATATTTCTACATTTATTTATTATTTTTATTTATTCCTCTTTATATTTCCAAATGTATTTTCTTATTCTTTTACAGATTTATTCTTTTTTTTATGGCACTCCTATGACTCCATACTCAAGGAGGTATATGGACACAACAAAAGAAACATACATAAATAGTAGTAATTTAAATAGTAAATAGTATAATTCAGCTAATCTGTTTCTGTCATTGTCAATAGCAGGACAAACTATTATATAATGATACTTGTCACCTTTATCTCCTGCTAAATATAAAGTACATAAATGTGAACATGCATAACAAAAAGAAATAAAATGCATCACACATTTGTATATTATATTATATAGTATATTCCATGGTTTGTTGAAATTATTATATAATTATTATAGAAGTATACGTTTTCTAACTTCATATGTTTTTAATAAGAATACAGTCATTAATGAGGTAAATTCAGGGTGTTGATAATGGTAATAATGATTCAACAAAATCAAATTTAAGCACAATAACAGTTGTGGACATTGACAAACTTCACTCCAACCAGATGTAATAATAATATACTGGAGTTATAATCAGATATAAGGACATTTGAAGTGTTTTTATATATATATATATATATATTTTATATTATCACAGCCATGTTTTACTATCTTGTCATTCATTATCTGTTATGAGTTAAAGCTAATGATAATTACATTAATAAACACATATGTTTATTAACCTGTTATTACATTTTTATATACTGCTTATAAAATGCTAAATATGAGTGTTAACAATTTCTTGAGTTTTACGTATTGCTCTTTCCATAAGAAGAAAAAAGGCATTTATTTCACTTTAATGGAGAAAAATATATGCAGATTGTTCAAAGTGTATTGTAAATGGACATTTCAACTGTTTGGTGGAGGCTCATAATTAAAAAACTGTGTGGTCAGGTGAAAAGAAAAATGAAAGTTTTCAGTTGTTGGTGCCCAAAGAAACTAAGAAATGCATGAAAAGATTAGTTTTTTTTCCAGGGTGGGACCATTAAAGGGTTAATATACAGTTTGACCTTTAAGTAGCTTCAAGTTAGGAAAAACCATCTTATTCCACCCTGTCTGCTATCACATACTGTATGTATCATCTTAATATTAATAATATTACAAATATTCATATTCGTAGACTTTTAAGATATTTGGTGTATTTTTGGAAACTCTACTGGAATTCCAGTTGATAAAGTTGAGGGTTTGAACGTCTCGTTAAGAGGTTGAATGAAACATAATGAGGCAAAAATGTAATCATCATTAATTTATTGATTGAAGGAGTTAGCGTATTCTTTCATAAATTAGGTTAAGTGCAGTTGTTTTCACAACTTTACAATCACAATATTAAGAGATTCATTTAAATGATAAACAGAATTGTGACATCTTTTGCATGCGCGCACACACACACACACACACACACACACACACAGGATAAGTACAATAACTCAACCTGAAATTAATCTAGAGTTCGTTTAGAGTACAATCTAACTCACATGTGCACACAATAAATAGGATAATAAATAGAATAATTTACACCTCTTTTAAAGATTAAATATCAGCCATGTTTGCCACTGTTACTGATTAGTGAGAGTAATTATTCATATTTTATTGAGTTAGAGGACTGGTTGATCTGCCTTCTCTGACTTTTAAAAGAAAAATATAGAAGGTAAAATAATGCAATAAAATAATAAATATATCTTTGTATTCTACAGTTATCCTATGAGTCCATCAGTCGTGACATGCTGATATAGCTGTGTTTTGTTGCTCTTTATAGGAGCACGGCAGCTATGACAGCCACTGTGACCGAAATGAGACTGATGTTGTTGTTGACTGCAGCTGATGTGTTGGCTCCGGCTCCGGCTGCTGCTCCGGCTTCGACTGCGACTCCGACTCCAGCTCCAGTTACAGCTCCAGCTGTTGTTGTTGTTGTTGTGTTGTTGTTGTTGTTGCTGCTGCTGCTGTTGTTGCTGCTGTTGTTGTTGTTGTTGTTGCTGGTGCTGCTGTTGTTGTTGTTGCTGTTGTTGTTGCTGCTGTTGTTGTTGTTGTTGTTGCTGGTGCTGCTGTTGTTGTTGTTGCTGTTGTTGTTGCTGCTGTTGTTGTTGTTGTTGCTGGTGCTGCTGTTGTTGTTGTTGCTGTTGTTGTTGCTGCTGTTGTTGTTGTTGTTGTTGCTGGTGCTGCTGTTGCTCCTGTTGTTGCGTTGCCAGAAGGAGCGCTTGACACTGCCGCCTCTGCTGCTGTTGCTGCTGCTGAAGCTATTGTTACTGCGGCCTGTCCTGTTGATTTCATTAATGCTGCCAGGTCTGCTGCGTTTTGTGCTGTTGTTGCTGATGTTGCCTGTACTGCTGTTTCTGCCACTACTGTTGCTGCCATTGCTGTTGCTTGTGCTATCTCTGCCACCACTTGTGCCTCTGTTATTGATGCACGCTCTGCATCTGTTGGCCCTGTGGTGCCTGATAATATGTCTTGTAATTCTTTTGCTGCTTCTGCTGATTCTGTGGCCACTATTCTGGCAGCTTCTGCAACTGCTGCCATTGTTTCTGGCGTTGCATTTGTAGATGCTGCCTCTGTTGCTGCTGTTGCTGCTGTTTTTGCTGCGTTTGCTGATTTTAGTGCTGATGCTGCTATTTGTGCTACCTGTAGTGCTGCTGATGCTGGTGATGTTGATGCTGCTGCCTGTACTGCTGCTTGTGATGCTGCATCTGCTGCTTCTGCTGCTTTTCCTGCTGCATCTGCTGCCACTTCCACTGGGGCTGCCCCTGCTGCAACTAATGTGGCAGCTGTTGCTGCTAATTTTGAAGCTTTTGCTGCATTTGCTGCTGCTGTGGATGCTGCTGGCCCAGCAGCTGCTGCTGCCGCTGAGGCTGCCGCCGTTGCTGCTGCTGCTGCAGCTGTTGACCCAACCACTGCTGCTATCTTTGCTTGAGCCGCTCCTGATGCTGCTGCCGCTGTTGTTGCTACTGTTGTTCCGGATGCGTTTTCCACTGGTGCTGGTGTTTTGGCCATTGTTGTATTTAGAGTGATTGGTCCTGGTGTTATATTTGCGGCTGTCTCTTGAGATGCCTTTGGCAGTGCACCTTCTGCTGCATTTGCTGCTGCTGTTGCAGCTCTTGCTGCCGCTTGTGCTGTTGATGTCATTATTTTTAGGCTGTTTGCTGCTGCAGCTTCTGCTGCTGTTCCTGCTGTAATTGCTGTTGCTTGCGCCATATCTGCCACTGTTTGTGTTACGGCTATTGCTGAACGCATTTCTTCTGTAATTTCTGCTGCTGTCTCTGCTGTGACTGCTGATAATGCTCCTTGTGCTGCGTTTGCCACTGTTTGTGCAGCTTCTGCAGTTGCTGTAATTGCTTCTGGTGTTGCTGTTTCCGACGCTGCCTTTGTTGCTGCTGTTGCTGCTTCTCTTGCTGCCATTGCTGCTTTTGATGATGCCTCTGCTATTTGTGCCACTACATCTGCTGTTGATGCTGGTGCTGTTAATGAGGCTTGTATTGCTGCTAGTGCTGCTGCATCTGCTGCATCTGCTGCGTTTCTGGCTGCTGTTGCTGCCAGTGTTGCTGTTGCTTCTCCTGCTGCTAATAACGTGGCAGCTCTAGCTGCTACTTGTGCAGCTTTTACTGCAGTTTCTACTTCTTTGGATGTCGTTGCTCCAGCGGCTGCTGCTGTTGAGGCTGCTACTGCTGTTGCTGCTGCTGCTGCTGCTACAGAAGCTGCTGCTGCTCCTGCAGAAGCTGATGCTGCTGTCACTGTGACTGCTGCTGTTGATGCCAGTGTTATGGGGGTTGATGTGATTAATGCTGTTGTTGTTGGTGTTGTACTTGGCACTGCTGCTGCTGCTGCTGCTGTTGATAGTGGTAGTGATGCATTTGCTGTTATTGCTCCAGTTGTAGATGATGTTTTTATTGTAGTTTCCATTATTGTTGTTGGTGCTGCTGTGGTTGTTGCTGTAGGTTCTTGAGGCGTTGCTGCCGAAATGGCCGCTGCTGCTGCAGCTGTTGCTACTTTTCCTGCAGCTGCAGCTGCCAGTGCTGCTGTTGCTGCTTCCTTAGCTGTTTCAGCTGCTTGTGTTGCATTTTCAGCTGAAGTTTCTCCAGGTGTTGCTGTTACAGCAGCTGCTGCAGCTTCTGCTGCTGTTATTGCTTTAGTTGCTGTTGCTGCAGCCATTTGTGCTGCTGTTTCTGCTGCTAGAACTGATAATTGCATTATTGCTGTTTCTGTGTTTGTTCCAGTTGTTGGTTCTTTGGCTGCTGCTAATGCCGCTTGTATTGCTGCTAGAGCTCTTGATGCATCTTCTGCTGCCTCTTTTGCAGCTTCTGCAGCGGCCTCTGCAGTTTCTGCTGTTATTGCAGAAGCAGCCATTGCTGCTGCCTCTGCTGCTTTATCTGCTGCAAATGACGCATTTGATGATGCCTCTGCAATTTTTTCTGCCACTTCTGCTGCTGATGCTGGTGCTGTTTCAGCTGCTTGTTTTGCTGCACTTGATGCTGCTTTAGCTGCTTCTGCTGCTTTGTTTGCTAGTTCTGCTGCCACTGTTGGTGATAGTGATCCATTTATTACTGCTGCTGAAGCTAATGCTGCTTGTCGTGCAGCTTCTGCAGCAGCTTCTGCAGCTGCTGCTGCTGCTACAGCGGTGGGTCCAGTAGTGGCTGCTGCTGCTGTTGCTGCTGTTGCTGCAACTGCTGCTGCTGTTGCTGCCGTTGCTGCGACTGCTGCTGCTGTTGCTGCTGTTGCTGCTGCTGTCGCGCTTGCTGCAGTTGCTGTTGTTGTTGCTGGAGCCACTGTGGTTGTTGTTGGTGAATCTGTAGTTGTTGTCGGGGCTATTGTGGTATTTCTTCCTGGACACTTCTGTTTCAGGCTGCCCTCAGCAGGCTGGCTGTTGGATGCTGTTTTCATTTGAGAGTTTGAGAGTTCAGTCATATATTGTCACATTTAGTTGAGGTTTCTAATTTAAATATATTACTTTTATTACTTACCAATAAGTATAAGGATGACAATAAAAGTCTTGATGATCATTGTGATTGGTTTTGGTTCTCCACCGCTTTCTCTTCCAAAACTATATCTGATCATCTCCTGTAAGAACATTAAAAACAGTAGAAAGGAGATTTTTAATCTCTACACCTGGCCAAGGGACAACAGTTGAAAATTAGACTTTTGACAACACTTGCACAATTACAGTAATGTTGATCAATGGGCACTGTCCCTGAAAAAATATTGTCAGTAAAATAATAACATTCTTCCATTCTCTGAGGGCATATCTAATATTGTAGATTAATATTAAATTTTAAAATTTAATTGAGGCTTCATTGTTGTGGCAATACAAAGAAAATGCAGGATGGCGCAGAGAAAAAATGTATTTGGGAATCTCTTGGGGGCCTTTTTCGGTCCCTGTATAAAGTGGTCATATGTGACCCCCCTTTTTCCACTTGTATTAAACTGGCCCATTCTCTTTGCAGTTGGACCCACATGCAATTAAGTTCATAAAAGTGGTATTCCAAATTTCAAGCTGTGGTCTGAATATTTAAAAAACGTTCAAGCAGTTGAAGTAAATGATGTGAGCATGTGATGGGAACAAGATTCAAGCTTGTTTCTTGTTGAAGTGAGTAGCTGTGGCTCACATTACTACTGGAGAAGAAGAAGAAGATAGAGCAACTACAAACAGAGCGACCTTTCCAGATTTTACTGATGCCACGAATTCATATCATAATATGCAGTATATATATCTATATATATATATATATATAGATATATATATACATACATATATAGCAGCAGCTCAAACCCAAAATACATGTCTTATAGACCTCTAAGAAAACATCAAATCATCATCAAAAACAGCGAATCTCAACAATCAGCCCTTTACTCTACAAATTCCAATCCCCTACAAACTCTCAACACAAGCCACAAGGAGGAAAAACAAACAGCAACAGATTCTGACTTTTTTCAGTTCTGTCTGATCTGATAAATATTCAACCAAATGTGTAAGAAACAGTTCAGAATCAAATTCAGAAGGAGGTATTCAATTTACAAGGACGTCAAACAAAGAACGGCAGCAAATCAATCAGAAAAGCCAGAACCAACAGATTATCTATCACTAAAAGATGGATAACTGATTACATTTTTGTTGGAATGTAGAAAATAAATGTTGTTGGCATTTTTTACACACTAATATTAAGACATGTTTAGTTCACTAAATTAAAGGGAAATTTGAAAAAGGGTTCCCAGAGAAAATCCTGATTTGTGTATTTCAAAGCTTCTGTACAACTCCCTGAAATTTGCAGTTTTAAGAAAAAAATCAGTGTAGTATTCATGTATAATGGAGCCACAAATTCACAAATGATTGGGAAAAAAGCATATTATCATCTTTCCTCTAGGTTTATCACCTACTTAGACAATTATACACATATTACATATAAAAACCAAATCAAAAATGCATATTGCTAAATCAATCCAACATGATTTGAGTACTCACTGGGATGATGAAGTGAAGTGATGCTGTTGTCTGTTTCCTTGCAGTTAATCTCTTCTTCTTCAGTTTGTCTTTGCTCTCTGTCTCTCAGTGTCCTCTACCTCCTATACTTTATAGTTCGATGACTGTACAAGATGCTAGGACGTCAGGACGAGGACAACAGATATACTGACTAATTAATAATAATACATATGATTATAGACCTGGAGGCTTTCCCCTCCCAGATTAAGGTGTGGGCCACAGTATTTCTTTTTCTGCTCATGGCAAGTAATTGGATGCTGATGCTCGTACGCTCACTCTGTGTGGTTAATAGAGATGTGAAACTTGTTGAGTGACATTTCATGCCTTTTTGACAGTGCAACCAGTAATTAAGAAATGTATTGTTTACTTTATGTAGGTAGTACTTTTAATGTCTGGAACATGTATTTCAGTTTAGAACAGGACAATTAAATAAACAGTATCCTGCTACTGTTGGCGTCACAGGCTATTTTAATTTAATGGTTGTAATATGATTCATGGAAAATGTATTCTGAGGAAAGGAATAGGTTTTAATCCTATTTGTGTTTGTGTGTCCATGTTATTGTGGGTTCTGAGGTTTTAGAAGTTTCAAAACTGCTCCAAACCCAAAACCCCATGTGTTTTATGGCTCGATAATTCCTTTAAATGGAAATATTTGTGATGCCTTGTGAATTGTTTCATAATTTTATTTTCATTTTCCTAAATTTCAGAGTTTCATGAGTTGTTTTTATAGGCAGATCCTGCTCTGTTTGCATTGTTAGTCCTTCTTCTGACTAAGACATGAGGGGAAAAAAAGATCTCAGAAGAAGATTGGAAGAGGGGGTATCCAAGAAATGTGAGCTAACTTGTTTAAACCCTGTCGGCTGGATTATGTTTTCTTGTAACATAATGAGGAAAATGTTGCTACTGAACGTATTAGTGACAACACATTTCATTTGTTTTCTGCCAAAATATCCGATCTTGCAATACGATATTCACTCGTAGCAACTACTTGTAGCATTATTAACCTTTTTTATAATTAAGGTGATAATGTTTAGTTTTTGTTGAAACTGTCTGGGAGGATCGATGGCTCATGATTTGATTTAAAGTGTTCTGGGATGCCATTGCGAGGCCCAGGTAGATGGTCCGATCATGAAGGAGTGTCTGGAATAATGGATGGGCGGAATACCGGACAAGGAGAGGGTAACAAAATGGGTCATTGTGATGAGATCAAACAACAGGGAGGTTATGTTGTACTGATCATGAAAGTAGCGGAAACTCTCCCAGGCCGAACAGTGATGAGAAACGGGAAAGAGAGTCAGCGATGGTGTTGGAATGACCGCGAACATGAGCTGCATGGAGAACATGTTGGTGTGTAATGGAGTGCCAGATTAGGCGGCGCATGAACAGCATGATGGATAGGGCGTTGGAGCAACCTTTGTTGATTATGTCTATGATTGCAAGGTTGTTGAGTATATAAGGATGAACTTGCGAACCATTCATGGCCCCGAAGAATGGCTGCGGCTATTATGGGGTAGATTTCAAAGAGAGCGGAGGAGACAACCTGGCATTCACTTGCGAGCTCCGAGGGCCATACTGTTGTGAACTATCTTCCATTGTAGAAACCCCCAAAAACCGTCAGGAGGAGTGGCGTCAGTGTATGGATGGATGTTGTGTGGGTGAGTCAGTTGTTCATTGTAGAAGAAGGTGAACATTCCAGTTGGCAGGAAGGTTGAGCCAAAGACGGATTTCGGCACAGCTTGGACTGTCCAGGGAGATGGAATTTAAGAGTGATGGGACAGAAGAAGTGATTAGTAGCAAGTGGGAGATAAAGGCCTGCCCTTAAGGAATAATATGTAGGGTGAAGTTGAGGTGACCTAGGAGGGAAAGAAGTTGCCGTTTGGTGCAGCATGGGGCCTGGAACAGATTTGTGTCAAGAGTGATTCCGAAGAACTCGAGGGATGTGGAGGGGCCCTCTATTTTCTCTGCAGATGGTGGAACCCTGAGGTCAGAGTGACCAGACTGGAAGTGGGTGGTGATGAGGGAGGGGGAATGATAAAGAAATCATCCAAGAGATGGAGTTTGATAAGGTGCTTTGCGAAGTAGGGTTGTGAGGGCACGCAGGGCCGGTGTGAGCTCCATTGCAGAAGGAGCAGACGTGGAGGAAGCGGCACTGGGACATGGTGCATCTGGCATCATTGAAGTTATGCTGTGACCTCCTTGGTGCATGATGGGCCTGCCTTTTATATCTATGCTGTTATGGAAAATGGTTGCGGAAAAGATGACAGATGGGACTGACGATGCCTGCTTTGGAGGTATGGGTGCTAGTGGGGCTGCTGACGATAGGCAAGAGAAAGCAGAAGCTCTTGTTTGGGCTTGATGTGGCTTAATGTGGGCGAGACTGGAGCAGGAAAAGGCTCAAGAACGTCTCTGAAAAGAGAGAAGCATATGCAAACTCTGTGGAAGTAAGCTCTCTGGAACGGGTGGTTGTTCTTTCTTTCAGGTGGAGGTCCCCTTTGTGTCCTTCAAGGAATCTGTGGGCAGGTGGTTGATGAAGGGAAGGTATGATAAGGAGATGATTTTGTCCGAATCAATGATCGTCTGATGGGAATAGTGAGACAAAGTCCATACTCTAGGAGGTGAGTGGATCAGTGAAGTTGCTCGTGGATAGATGAAGTCGCTCATGGATAGCTCATTTGAGTGTGCTTGAGATGAGCGCAGTATGCAAAAGCAAAAGAGGAGAGGGTTGGTAGGTGGGTATTTATAGGAACGCCGGAAGTGGCTCAGTTGAGGTGTGGTCCTGCTCCTGAAATTCTGCTAGATAGCTCCAATAAATGTGTGGCTTTACTGACTCGTAAAAACGTCTGTGAACATAATCCAGTTAGCGATTTCATCAGTACATTTGTGGTTACCGCCATTTGTTTCCACAAAGTAACTGGGAAAACAAATTAGTACCATATAAACATAATTTCCAGGCGGAATTGTTGCTTGTTCAGAAAACTAGAGAAAGATGATAATCAACTAAGAACTCATACCAAAGTACAGCTTGACATTCCAGGTCTTTGATGGGGGACAAGAAGTTTTGAGGTGTCAGACAGGGATGCCTGCTGTCGCCATTTCTTTTTCCACTCAGCACTGATTAAGACAACAGCCAAAGAGACGTGGAAAGTAGTGGGCCCTCGAGGACTACATCAACAGATGCAGGAGAAGACACCAGACCCGACCGCTACCTCAACACAGAACCACCACTACATCTAATAAAGGAAAACGGAGATCCAGAAAATCCAGACAGTGAGAGGTGAAACTTGACTGGACACGGCTGAAGAAATGTAGGGATCGTGATCTTAATCTTTAAGATAAAGGTAAGTGATTTTGGTGTGATCAGGCCAATAGCACCTCCAAATGTATCCTCAGAGCTCACTGTAAATGTTTTAAAGCTTAACTTAATGAGAGAACATTTATGGATTAAGAAAAAGTTTGTTTCTTCAAGTTGCACTTATTTTAAGGTAAAAAACTATATGTATAAAAAGTAAAGTATGCTATATTGATGTACTTATTTCATATACAAACACACTTAAGACTCTAAATATATGTGAATGTGATATTGAAACAGCAGAGAGGAATGCAGATGTTGTTACACTAGTTTAGTTTCTAACTGTGAACGTGTCTCCTCTTTCTGTAAACTCCTGACTGCCTGGAGTAAGATAAGAGACTCATTAGATCACATGAAGTGAGGCATGACGAGCCCGAACCTCTGCCAACAAACAGGAGCTTTAACGCCTCACATTCAGAGGCTTTAGACCTGATTTACACTTAAATGTACTTAACCCTAAAAACTGTAAGACTAAAAACAGAGTACTCATACTACTACATGAAAAAGCATTACCAACTGTATTAAAGTCAGCATATGAATTATTATATGAAATGTGTTTATCCTTTGAGGTTTTTGAATATCATATGCACATTGTTTTGTACAACAATACATTTGTGTCAGTTTTAAGGTAAAACTTTAGTTGGTTGTTAAGCATGTTTTAGTTTGGGTAAATAATAAATAACAGTTATATATAAGACAACACTGTGAAAACATCAACACGTGTGAGCTGTGAGGACATTTCTTTGCATTTGATTTGGGGACGCTGTAACTTAAAATCAGGGAGCATGTGACTAAAAGCGAAAAAGAAAGATTCAGTTCAGACTGTGTTCCACTCTTTTGAAATGTTTGATTACATTTTGTTTTATGAGTTTCTCTTGAAAAAAAAGTTGGAACAGTTACCTTTAGGTATTTCTGTCTATATATGCCAAACATTGGATTAGAGATGTATGTCAAACATGAAAAGCACAACGCAACATCTTCTAACACACATACAAAGACAAACGAAGGAATCAGTCTACACTCAGTTTGCTGTGCTGCCTTCTGCTGCTTTATGTTTTAAGGTGGATAATATAGTTTTGGATCACATATAGAGAGGTTTTGGGTTATAGAGTCAAGTGAAGCATCAGTGTTTATGTCCACTATCTTTGGCAAGGAGCAGTAGGATGGGAGTGTAGCTGGTGAGGATAATCAGAATAAACTTTATATAAACGTTTGTATTGACACGTAAAGGGAATCTGACTCCTGTTGTAAACACAGTGCTGCTGGGAGATAAACATATAGACAGACAGCTACAAGAAGGTATGAAATGTATTGTGTATATTATGATATTATATATAATATGTATGTACAGTAAGATGATCTGGTATTGCAGGGTTATTGCACAGGAATTGTTTTTGATGTTCACAGGCTCATAACAAAAGGTATGACTTGCCGTTCGACTGTTAAAAATGATGTGCGAGGTCAGCCAACAGAAAACTAAACTTGAAAAATACCCAAACTGGCAGCAGAGAGGTTCTGCAGGATAAAGTAGCAGAAAGAAGGAATTATGAATTAAACAATAGCC
Source organism: Macquaria ambigua (assembly GCA_008360985.2). Lineage (NCBI taxonomy): Eukaryota > Metazoa > Chordata > Actinopteri > Centrarchiformes > Percichthyidae > Macquaria > Macquaria ambigua. Next base: position 16,982 of record VMKM01003052.1, read on the forward strand.
AATATAACAATAAAATTTAACAACAAACAACCTTTGTAAAGCTTTGTATGTTACTAACATTACTTCAAATGGAGACTGAAGGTAATGTTGGAAAATGCAGAGTTTTGCTACAGTGAGATTTACATTTAGAAATTTGGGAATATAACAAAAAACTAATTTCTGGGCCTCTACACTGTACAAAGTTGCAGGATTTGATAGCACTATGTCCCAACCAGGGGTACATCTGCAGTCACCAGGGGGTATCTGATGGGGCTGTGGGGGTACGCCGGAGAAAAAAGGTTGGGAACCACTGATCTACAGAACCTTTGAGAGGTTTAAAGTGTCATTCATTATTCTTAGCTGCTAGTCTAGTGATAATCTGAGGGTTAAAAAGCTACAGCTCTACTGTTAAAGCAGGTAAACAAAGTGTTACAATAACCAAGGCACAAGGCTGTAATTATGCTGTGATTATTTTAAATATTTCTAATTGAGTGAACATGTGAATGTGCTGATTCTTGTGTGTTGATGAAGGCTTAAGCCACCGTCAAGCTAATATAAAAGTGCTGTTGAAATAGTTTTTTAATATAGTTTTATTGTGTTTATTCTGTCTTGTCGTAGCTTCTTCCTGTCATTCTGTTCTGTTTTATATTTTATTTTTATCATTTTATTTCTTTCACGCTGCCGTGTTTCTAATATCCTGACTAATGTCCTGACATTGTATTTTACTTTGAAATGAAGGAGCTGCTTGCTTGAGAAAAGAAATATACTGTAAATAAAACTGTAGTTTTTAGATTTTTCTTTTTCTGGAGTGGGCTTAGCCTGTGGTAGAGGTCATTTGGCACCTGGACATAAAAGCTAAAAATACCTGTTTATATCACAGTTGGACAGGAGACCAATAAAAAGACTTTCCAGCGGCCATCGCTGAGTGCGTTAGCAGCTAGGTGTGCTGTGACGCAGGCCGCCTTTTCTACCTGTGATGATTTCAGCGAATGGCATGCAGAAGGTGATTCCTTTAATTACAGAGGACACAGCGCAGGTAACTCCTCATGCACTTTCACCTGATCCAAACAAACACTGATCCTCACTGCTTAACTTTCATAAAGGTGAAAGTTGTAGTTTATTCATTTAAATAACACAAGACACTCAGTGACCACTTTATTAGTTATTATTACTGTTCTGCCATAAAGTCGACTTTTATAATGCCTGTAATGTTCAGTTTTTGTTGACGCTGTAGAGGTTCGTGTTCTTCCGTACTTCCACTTGTCATTTTGAGTGCGTAAGTGCGTTCACACTGACACTATGGCAAAATGCAGCACTATGAGTACCCGGATGATGTACTCATAACGGTCAAAGAGTTGAGTGTGGATCGCTGCACACTTCTCACCCTCAATGGTCGCCATCTTGGATATGTAGCGGAAGGGGAGGGACCACCAACCCATGAAAATGGCGGCCTGTGGTTGCTTACGGCTAAAAGTAAAAGCATGTTCATTTTTATTCATTTTTAATAAAACTGAGTTGAAGTCGAGTGAGCAAACGAGCCGGCAGATATTTCGGCGGAATATTCGGCGACAATGGCGGTCAAATGTTGGCGATAATGCTCTGTCCGGCTGCAATCCGCCATTAAAAAGAAGGAGAAGAAGAAGAGGTCAAATGTTGCAATCGTCATTTCCGGTAAGTGCACAATGGCCCTGTTTGATTTGAGACAACACTACTCTGTCAAAATTCACGCATTACGCAAGTAAGTACATAGTGTACACAGTGTACACAGTGTACTACGTGTAAGTGTACTAACTGAAGTATCCGAAATGAGACACAGGAGAAAAGAACACACAGAGAGAGAGAGAGAGAGAGAGACCAGAGGAGAGGCTGAATCTCCTAGAGGACAAAGATCCAGATACAAAACATCTGGAGGCCGATGGTCCAGCACAGAGAATCCTGAGTGAAAACAAGGAGGAGAAACTACAGAGAGAGACAGAGACAGAGAGATGCAGTGGTTTTCAGATAGTTTACAGTATTCTCGTCAGCAGGACAACATGGACTACAAGTACTCGGCTTAATAGATTCACTGAGACTGAGACCGACTAGGTAATCAAAAATAAGCAGCTAGTTGAAGGTTAAGGTGAAAAGATGAGTTTTAAGTTTGGATTTAAAGGCCTCAACAGAGTCAGACTGTCTGATGTCAACAGGAAGGTTATTCCAGAGGAAGGGGACACGGTAGGAAAAGACCCTGCAGCCAGCAGACTTCTTTTTAACTCTGGGGCTAGACCCTGGATTCTGAGAGCAGAGAGCACAGGATGGGATGTTAAGGTTTAAGGAGCCCATTTCCAGGTTTATAAGTCATGAGGTAGAAACGGACGTGCAGCTGAAAACAAGAACAACAAATCTGAACAAGGACAGGTTAACATTAACATAGAACTATACATACATAAGTAGGTATATGTAATATATAATATATATTAAAAGCAACGATAACCAACAACATACAATGTCTATCTACAAGTCAAGTATTTCAGTAAAGTGCTCTCAGAGTTTCCAACCTGCAGGTCGGGACTGCCGAGGGATCCAAAGATGAATCCGAAGGGGTCACAAGATGAATGAAGATATAAAGATATATTTCTGTTACACAAATTACATGAATTCTTCTTTTTATATAATACTGTAAATATTGGATGCTTTCATCTGAGAAGGAAAACACACCGAGGCCAAGACTTCACAAACTAAAACATTTAACAGATTTGTTCTTGTGTCCTGTAGTTGGTGATTACTGAATATTGTTATAAAATATATTTTATATGTACAATCTCTGCTTTCTGTAACCATGGTATAGGCATTGGGGGGGTCCAAAATTTTTAAAAAGTGCATTTCCCACAATTCTATGATATTTATATATGTAAATTCGCACATTTAGAACATAGATTTGAGGACTACATTCAGACCTGCAGGCTCACAAGAGATGTTCTCACAAAAAGGTGACATGTTTGTAAACTCAACCCCTGTAGGGGGTCTGGGGGCATCCTCCCCCTGAAGATTTATTTTGTGATTTTAACATGTAAATGAAGCATTCTGGTGCACTCTGAGAAGAAAATAAAGGGAAAAGACAACAATTGCCAAGAGGGCATGAGAGCCCTTGTTGCTGTAATTGATTTCTTTTGTGCAGTGGCTGCATTTTGCAAACCCCGCTTTATCAATTTTTTTTAAATACTGTGACAGCGGGAAGCTGTGCTGGACTCCTTTCACCTCTGTTTTCGCCTCAACCTTCAGCCAGGCCCAGCTCCATCTGCACCTCAGCCAGAGTCAAGCTGCACTACATAAACAGCGTCTTCCTCTTTAAACTCTCTCATTCTGAAAAATAATTGTCTAGATATTATCAGCTGGCTTCATGGCCTCCTTTTTCATTATCATAAAAGTTTGTTAAGGCTAACCCCAACTGCATCCGTCAAGGTTAAATGATCCGCCAGAGCCGCTGTTTCCTTACGTTTTCGTTTTTATTTCCCTCGTAACTTACGACAATGATGGACATTAAAATCAGATAACAGTACAGATGCAGTGGGAGTTAGCCTCAACAAACCTTTGATTCTGATCTGTAACGTTGTAATTATAGACTATAGGGTTGTAATACACAGTTTACTGAAGATAACGTTAGCTGACGTGCTAACAAGTTGGCAAGCTTTCCATTATAAACATGTTGGGAAAGATTTGATGGGGCAACGTTAGAAAAAATGACCACGACACACTTCAACTTGATTTGGCAAGTTAACGTTACTTTAGCAACTAGTTACCGAACGTTAAGTTAGTTAAACAGCATATTAGGTCGTTGGCAGCAAACAAGACTAACCTCAAAACTAGTGTCCACTGTAGCAGTACCGCGAAAAGTCTTTATACATCCATAGAAAAGAAGACAATGCAGTTATCTTGATTCTGATTGGCCAAAGGACTCTAAACGTCTCACCAAAGATGTTCTATTGAGAAGAAGATCGCAACATGACAACAGCTTTCTGAAACATCTCTGTTCTAACTCTAGTCTATGGGAAATTGCGCTGGCCACTTGACCTCCCTCCTCCCCCTAAAAAAAAACTTATCGGATCTACACGATTCACGTGAATGACATATTTTGATTCAAAACGGCGAATTTCGCCGAAAAGCGACTAGTGTGCAGGTATTTACACTGATAATTTGAATTCACATTTAAAGGAACAGTCTGATTTCTCTGAGATAGTGGCTGCCCCCCCCACTTCATTTGTTTTGGTCAGTTGCTAACTGTTCACTGTTTTACAGCTAAAACAAGCAACTCCTTCCAAACTTCTCCACCTGTGTCTTAATCTAATTAAGATGGAGTATTGCTCTCCATGCAACCACAATCATTCACACACAAGATGCATTTACCTGTAGTGCCTTACTAAACTACCTGTTCAGCTGGATTCTTACACTTACTGTCTATGTGCTAATGTACTAAACTGCATTATAGTTCACGTTCCACTTTCTCACCTGATCACCTGTATCTCCAGAGCATGCACCTGTCTGCTTCCAGCCTGTCTCTCTGTGCTGCCTGCAGTGACCACATGTCATTATTTTACCTGAAGATCAATGACTGATGACCTTGATGATCATTTTAATTTGATACACTGAATATTCTGCTTGTATTACTAGTTTTATTTGCTTTAATGTAATCACACACTTATGTTTTCCTTAACAAACAAAAATAAATTGAAAATAAGAAATAAGAAACACCAAGAAACAGATCTGTTGGCAGGGTTCATAAAAGGAGGACATGTTTAACATATTTTCTACTGGATACTGGGGGGGACAGATTGGTAGTTTCTCAGTACTGGGGGAGACACGACCCCCCAAAGAATGCGTGGTTACGCCCATGATCGGAGCCCCTTTTCCCCAGATTTAGTTTTTGCTTGGTTTTCCTCCTGACGCTGCACCCCTGAACGTGCCATTTATTTTTTCTCAGTATCAGTCTCCACTAGAGTTCCTGAAAGTGTCTGCAGGTGATGGGATGTCCTCTACACAAGAAGAAAAACAAAGCACAACAAGTCCACCCTGAAACGCTGCAGTCCTCCTGCAGCAGCTGCTCCTTGTTGACTGGTTGTGTGCAGGGTGTGGGTCACCTCGAAGGTCACGCCACCACAAAGAATGCAGGCAGTCAGGTGTAACTGTAGGCATGAGCTCCCACCCAAACTCTGCAGGAGTGTATGTACATTATTCTTTTGTTTGGCGTAATGAAACCCATATTTAATTTGACATTAATTCGTAGGTGGCTGTCACCGTCACCTGCAGGAAAGGCAGTGACGTTAATTTGGCCGACCTGATTACTACTCAGCCCATTAACGCAATGGAAATGAAATGTGATATTTCAAAAGACAAAAAACAAAAGTAGTCGGCTGTTGGTCTGAGTGCCAACCAAACCCAGGATCACAATTACATTACACTACTGCAGTACTTTTACTCTAGTACTGTACTTAATGTCAAATTTGAGGTACTTGTACTTTACATGAGTCTTTCTACTTCTACTGCGCTACATCTCAGAGGGAAATATTTTTACTTTTTACTTCACTACATTTATCTGACAGCTTTAGTTTACAAATTAAGATTTTTACACACAAAACATTCAAAGATCTTATAAAATAAGATGTTTTGTTATAAATGAAGTACAGCCAAAACGCTGAATCGATTGATAATCACTGAAGTCATTTTTCCTGTAAAAACATTTCATGGTTCTTCTTCTCAAATGTGAAGAGTTGCTGCTTTTTCCTTTTAATTATTTTAATAATTCTAATGTATTGTTATTGTTTCTTGTGTTTTTGTGCTTTTTAAGCATATTTTGGTATGATGTGTGATTTCTTTCCCCCTGAAATGTTTTTGGAGCCTTATCAACATGAATTCACCTCTGATTACAAAAATGTCCTCTGTGACCACAAACATGGAAACACATGGAAATAAATATCATTCATTGATATTAACTAATACATTTCATTGAATTCAATCTCTCACATGTAGTTTGTTAAGGTAGTAACCTGCCCTGTGTGTGTTAGTTACTTCTTGGGGAGGAGCAGGTCTTTGAAGCCTGGATGATCTGCATGTCTCTCACCGTCCTATAGCGCCACCTGGTGACCACATGTGCAATAAGTGCCACTAGTCCAGATGCTTCTGCCAGAGTTGTGTGATCATTATGCTCCAGGGCCTGCAGGACTTTCAGATGGATTTTACAGTCTTAAAGTCTTCTTCTTCTTGTTCCTCCAGTTGGATGTTTGAGCTTCACTGTGCAGAAAGACGTCTGTGCAGATTTCATGTTCATCTGCTCAAAGTGGAAAGTTTCTATGAGCTCATTGAAAATCTGATTTTCAGGGATTTATAAGATTTTATTACATTTTTGTTTTGGACATTTTTAATCTTTATTATACAGGATACAGCAGAGAATGAATGAGAAAAGAGGGAATGACATGCAACCGGACCTGGAGATATTGCGATCACCTGGTCACCATCTGAAACTCCTGAACCACCTGGATGGATTCTTCTCCTGCCAACATCTTCATCAGTCCGGGCTCTAAAAACTCTAAAACCTGCCTGAGGAAATAATACTGGCCGAGTCAGTTTCATCTTTTAATCTCTTCTTAAGACAAGCTTTTATCACAGAGCTTATCTTGAGTTTTTACTTGATGTCACTTTAAGTTTCTTTTTGTTATTTTTTACTGGAATTTGTTTTACTTTAGTTCAGTAATTCCAGTGATGTCTTTTATTTAGAAGAGCGATTTTCATTTTGGTTTTATCATTGCATCCTATAATAGATTATTATTATATATTATTACTGTTAATTTGGATTATTTTCTTGATTCATCTACCTACAAAATGTTAGAAATATAATGAAAAATAAGCTAAAATAAGTTATATTTTCCCAAAGCCCAAGGTGACGTAATCAGAATCAGAATCAGAATCAGGTTTATTGACAAGTAGGTTTTTACATCCAAGGGATTAGCCTTGGTATTTTGGATATATAACAATAAACATAGAGAGAAGAAAAGGGAAAAGACAAGTACTGCAAAAGCCAAGAATCGTAATTAGAAAATAGAAATTTGCAATAAAAAATATTAAAACGTAGGTAAAATACATCTGTTTTTAGTCCAAAGTAAGTGTTCAGTTTTCTATCCTATATGACAAAGAAAAGCATTAAATCATCACATATTTGAGAAGCTGGAACTCATGAATGTTTGGCATTTTGCTTGAAAAATATAGTTGCTTGAGATCCTCTTCGTCTTTTTTTAAATCCAACATCCAAACTGGAGACGCTGGAGCTCTTCCTCTTCCAATTTTTGTTTTTGTTTATGTATTTCCACCAAAAGACGTCTTTTATAGATTCTTTTAAAAGTCCCATCACTGCTGCTGATGCTGACGGAGAGAGAGTGAACTGATGGGCTTGTCTGGGTTTAACTGTCCTCTGTTTGCATCTGTGCTATTTGTCATCACACACACACACAACTGCACACTCACACACACCCACCCGGCCTCTGAAGAGACAGTGCTGAAGTTGCTTTGGTCACTAGAGGGCGCTGCATGACTGAAATCAGCATTTAGATTGTAAAATGTTCAAATGAACTTTGTTGAAAAACTTTTTTTTTGTTTAGGAGCAAAATAAAGACACGAGTAGGATTACATGTTGGTGTGAGGTTGATCTTTAGTCAGTGGTGGAAAGTATACACTCCTGCTTCCAAGTGAGACTAGTACTGAGAACACAAACTGGACCAAAACTATGAAAAACTACAGACCGAGCCTCAACATCATCACCTGCAGGAACTCTGTGGAAAACTTTCTGTGACAGTATCCACTTTTATATGATTCATAATGTTAAATAACACTACAAAATGTACACTAAAATATGTGGATAGAGGTGTCCACATACTTTTGGCCACATACGTATATGTGTATTTATGCAGTTTATCAAAAATAGTTATGAAATCCCCTGAAACACTTTGGAGGAGGCGAGTTCACGGATATTGTTGTAGTTTCCTGCAGCTGCCACTAGGTGTCACTAAAAGCCGTATTTTACTGAACACTGCTTCACAGTAAATGCAGACAGGTAGGTTCACAGGTGAGCAGGTGAAACGGAGGACTATAAAACTCTGAAGCAGGTGAGATGTGGACGAGGTGAAAAGGATGAAAAAAACAGTGAGGAGGACGGTAAAGGTTATTTTATGCAACACGTTAGTTTTACTTAGACAACAGTATTCCTTATCACTATAAGAGAAAGTTACTTGTATCTTCACATAGAGTCCAGTATTTACTGTATATTTTTAGATACAGTTTCCATTTTTATTCAAATTTCACTTCAGTTTTGGTGAATTAATTAAAGGAGGTTTTTGTGCTCTTTTTTCCCCCTCAAAATGCAATATAAAAAATATAAAATATAATGAAAAAAATATAATTTTGGCAACATGTTTTCTCTTCTCAGTACAAAAGAAAACCTTAAACTTTCTCTCAGATCAAAGAGACAAAAAATATCTTTCCATACTGAGAATTACCTGATTCAGCTGCATATGTGCGGAGAACCCGTTTCAACAATGACTATTGATTTGTACAAGAACAATCATTAATGTATACTATTTCAAGTATAAATATTAAATATGTCAGCAAAGCCATATATGGATATTTTTAGATGGTTTTCTATTTTTATTTAAATTGTACTTCCGTGTTGGTTAGTTTTCATGTTGTTTTCTTGGTTTTCTTGTGATTTTTAGGCACAACGTTCTTCACTTCACTACAAGTGGGAAAACTTAATTCAATAGACAGATTTATTTTCTGCTCATTTATTCAGTGTTTTCAGCTAGCTAGTTTAATGTGTATAAAGTTTCCGATCAAAGAGATGCAAAATTACAATTTCCCCTTATGAAAACCAACATGTGTTTGGATGGGTGCACTTGTTGTGCTTTGTTTTTCTTCTTGTGTAGAGGACATCCCATCACCTGCAGACACTTTCAGGAACTCTAGTGGAGACTGATACTAGATAGAAATAATAAATGTCACGTTCAGGGGTGCAGCGTCAGGAGGAAAACCAGGCAAAAACAAAATCTGGGGAAAAGGGGCTCCGATCATGGGCGTAACCACGCATTCTTTGGGGGGTCGTGTCTCCCCCAGTACTGAGAAACTACCAATCTGTCCCCCCCAGTATCCAGTAGAAAATATGTTAAACATGTCCTCCTTTTATGAACCCTGCCAACAGATCTGTTTCTTGGTGTTTCTTATTTATTTTCAATTTATTTTTGTTTGTTAAGGAAAAGATGGCATCAGCTCAAGGCTCCTCAGATCCTGCACAGACCAGCTGTGTGGGATAGTGGAGATCCTCTTCAATCTGAGACTGAAGCAAGGGAGGGTACCACTACTGTGGAAAACATCTTGTGTGGTACCTGTGCCAAAGACTCCCCACCCCAAGGATTTCAATAGCTACAGGCCGGTGGCGCTGACATCACAGCTGATGAAGACCCTGGAGAGGCTGGTCCTTGGCTATCTTCGGCCCCTTGTGAGACCATCGATGGACCCTCTGCAGTTCGCCTATCAACCTGGTATCGGGGTGGATGACGCTGTCATCTACCTCCTTCAGAGATCCCTCTCCCACCTGGAGAAGGCTGGGAGCACTGTGAGAATCATGTTTTTTGATTTCTCCAGTGCTTTTAACACCATCCAGCCTATGCTTCTGGGGGACAAGCTGGATAGTTCCGGGGTGGATCACCACCTCACCTCCTGGATCCTGGACTACCTCTCCAACTGTCCGCAGTATGTGAGGACCAGGGAGTGTCAGTCCGACACAATTGTCTGCAGCACGGGGGCCCCCCAGGGAACGGTTCTGGCACCGTTTTTCTTCACCCTCTACACTGCAGACTTCACCCATAATACACCTACCTGTCACCTGCAGAAGTTTTCTGACGACTCTGCCATTGTCGGCCTTATCTCTGATGAGGATGACAGAGAGTCCAGAGAAACTACGCAGGACTTTGCCCTCTGGTGTCGGAGGAACCACCTCCAACTCAACACAGGGAAGACTAGGGAGATGGTGGTTGACTTCAGGAGGCGCCAACATTCTCCCCCCACACCAGTGAAGATCCAGGGAACGGACATTGAGATTGTAAAATCTTACAAGTACCTGGGAGTTCACCTGAACAATAAACTGGACTGGACAGATAATTCTGCTGCTCTGTACAAGAAGGGACAGAGCAGACTCTATTTGCTGAGGAGACTGCGGTCTTTTGGAGTGCAGGGGGCACTCCTGAAGACCTTCTTTGACTCCGTGGTGGCATCAGCCATTTTTTATGGAGTGGTCTGCTGGGGCAGCAGCATCTCGACTGCCGACAGGAAGAGACTCGACAAACTGATAAAGAAGGCCAGCTCTGTCTTGGGGAGCCCTCTGGACACGGTAGAGGAGGTGGGAGTCAGGAGAATGATGGACAAGCTGTCATCCCTGCTGGACAACACGTCCCACCCCCTCCAGGACACTCTGTCTGCACTGTGCAGCTCCTTCAGTGACAGGTTGCTTCACCCGCGGTGTCTCACTGAGAGATACCGCAGGTCCTTCCTTCCTGCAGCGGTCAGACTGTACAACCACCATGGACCCTGGTAGACCACTACACGAACTGTTACCTCACTGTCGTGCAATAATAACACTTATGTGCAATATATACACTCCCACACACTTTATTCACCTTATACACTTCATATACTTTATGGATGTACCTACCGTGCTCTTACTTATTATTTAATAATTTTAATAATTTTTCTATTTATATCCCTATTTATCTTTTGTTCTACCTCTTATCTGCGCTGTAACAATGTAAATTTCTCCATTGTGAGACTATTAAAGGATTTCTGATTCTGAAAACATAAGTGTGTGACCCCCCCTCCCAGTTGTACACTTGGTTGCTCCCATGCTCGCGCACACAACTGGCGGTTGTTTGATTGACACCGTTAGCATGTTGTCGTTGCTATCAGTGTTGCTAATGGAGCTCAGAATCAGATCTCCTGAAGTCTTTCTGTGCTGTGATGGTAATCTGACGGGTTTTTAGTTTGTTCAGTCAGCGGAGGTGAGCTGATGGAGGAAGTAACGTTACCTGAAAAACTTAGAAAGCAATACAAGTTTTTATTCAGACAGGAAGTTACGAGCTACCAAAACAGGTAACGTTAGGTTAGTAGATAAGACAAAAGCTAACGTTTCAGGTAACTGTTACTACTGTACACTGTTCTTTATACACTTACTGTATAGCTAAACAGCAGGATTACATTAAAGCTAATACAACTAGTAATACAAGCAGCCACTATCTCAGATACGCCCTTGGTTTTCAGTGATCACATGTGCTTCAATGACAGGTCTGTTTGTTAAATAACGACAGTAGACAGCTGAAATGCCTCTGAATGATTGACAGCAGAAGCCGCCAGCTGCAGGACTGACTGACTGTTTGTAGACTGACTGACTGTCTGTTGACTGACTGTCTGTTGACTGACTGACTGTTGACTGACTGACTGTCTGTTGACTGACTGACTGTTGACTGACTGTCTGTTGACTGACTGTCTGTTGACTGACTGACTGTTGACTGACTGTCTGTAGACTGACTGTCTGTTGACTGACTGACTGTAGACTGACTGTCTGTTGACTGACTGACTGTCTGTTGACTGACTGACTGTAGGTGGAGCTGTCTGTCTCATGATGTCACACAAACAGTTTATGTTTAGTTCGATGGCGTCACGCATGAAGTGAGTAAAGAAACAGGAAGCTGCTCGCTGGTCAGGAGAGAATACACTGCTATTAATTAGGTCATTAGGAAATCAATTACCACTAATCTTTAAATCATTTGTTAACCATATTAATTACACATGTATTCGCGTATATAACTGAAAAGCATAACAGTGGTGGACATTTACTCAAGTACTGTACTTTTGAGGTACTTTACTTGAGTATTTCCATTTTCTGCTACTTTATACTTCTACTCCTTCAAATATTGTACTTTTTACTCCAATACATGTATTTAATGACTGTAGTTACTTTGCAGATTCAGATTAATAATACAAAATATAATAAACATATAAATTCGGATGTATTATTAGAGATTAAGATGATTATTTATTGATCACCGGGGGGGATGATACTCAGTATTTCATGATTTTGTTCTTGCAACTATTTCTTTTAACTTTTTGCATGACAGGAGATATTATATTTCATATTTGTCAAATTAAATGAATTACTCTCGCTATTATTAGAATTATAGAAGTTTTAACTAGTAGTATTTTGTTTGATGCACATGTATTTGTTCAGCAAGTGTCCAGTTTTGCCAAATATGTTTAGTTACTGTGTTAGGTGTATTTTTTATTCGTATAATCTCTAATAACTGACATGAAACGCTGCAGTTATGACATTATATTCACTGACATCACACACACATTAATATACACACTCGTAGTTTAGTGCTTTTGTGTCTACAGACAGAATTAGCAGAAGTCACAGACAGACAGACGGACAGACATCATGCTCTGACGCTGGTGGAGGTGCTCATATCTTCCTCTGAGCAATGTGAGAAATCCATCAAACAAAACATCAGTCAGTGAACGTAACATTTAAGATTCTCTTGATTTCTACGTCACTACGCAGCACGCTGACCACGACACGTTTCTAAAACTGTGATGAGACGTGCGAGAGGAGTATTGATAGGTGGTGTCACCTGTCAGGGTTTGTTGGTTTTTCTCTGTGAACCGTGTCAGCTGATGGCTGCTGCGCTGCGTTGTCTCTCCTTTAATATCCACTCATCTTAGAAACACATAGTTTCAGCGGTGGAAGAAGTACTCAGATCCTTTACTCACTTTGCTTACCGCTCTGTCAAAATACTCTGTTACAAGTAAAGGTCCTGCACTTAAAACTTAAGCATTATCAGCAAAATGTACTTAACCTATCAAAAGTAGAAGTATATTTTATGCAGAATGCAGCGGTGTATCTCAGAAAAACAGCCCTGTTTTCAGCTTTGTGACGATGCATTTTCCAGCTGATCAAAGTTTAAAGAGTTTATTTAGCTTAAGAAGGAGGAGGATTTTCTCAACACATACAGGAACTCTTCATCTTTCAGTTGATCAGAAAAACTCAAATTCCAAAGTAGTAACTAAAGCTGTCAGATTATATGTGCCTCTGAGATGTCGTGGAGTAGAAGTATAAAGTTGTGTGAAATGGAAATACTCAAGTAAAGTCATTTTTAAACCTGGGCCCTATTTTTACATATTCTAAATTACTAATAGTTACCAAAACTTGCTGCAATGGCTGCAACATAATCCTCGTGGGAAACTGCGCCCCTCAAAGTGCGCCCACTAAAAGTGCTTGTTTTTAACACTGACTCTGGTCCAGACTGTTATTCTAAGTGTCTGATCCCTACAGAAACAGAACTTTTTGTTAAAGATTAAGATCCTTTTTGTTCAACACTTCCCAAAGTATATAATTATAATGAAATGAAAATTACACCCTTAGCCTATAACAATGACTTACACATAATGGGTGGATATTAATCATCATTGTGTTCATATTATATATTATTTATCCAAGAAGAGACTGTGAGTCACAGCAACAGTTACATTATATAAAGATAGACATCATGTAACCTTATTTAAACTAGAGGAAAGAAGGCGTGTAACCCAGATGCAATGCATGCTGGGAAGCATGCTAATTAGCCAATTAAGTCTCTTAAACATAATTTACATAATTGACCATGAATTACATCTAATTAATCACACTACTTTTTAAAGGTTTCAGTTAAGTGATGATTATAATGATTACAATAATTAAAAATAACTTCTTTTTTTATATAACTTTATTGCAATGTTTCCTTCATCATTTTCCAGAGAATTGTTTACTTCAAATATCCACTGCACATTTCCTGTACTTTTTATACAAATGAAATTAAATTACTAAGGCTATCATTTCAAATGAGTTTATTGTGTATTTTGTAATTAATTGAGAACATGTTACTAAACCCTTACTGGCCCAGCAATCTAAGATTTTATGAGATTTGTTTGGAGTAAAATCAGGGTCATGTGCCATTTCTCTGAGATATACACATTCACTGTTTATTTTTAAAGTTTTGCATATACATTTCCAATTTGTTACAGTATTTAAAATACATTGGCTCTGCCCTATATGGTTTTTCCATGCTGCCTTTCCTAAAAATGGTAATGTCCCAACTGATATTGTTGCCATTTCTTTTTCTATATTGATCCATTTGGTTTCTGTTTTCCCTTTCATCCACTTCATTATTGTGAGAATTTGTGTTGCATGAAAATAATTCTGTAAGTTTGGAACACCTACCCCTCCTTCTTCTTTCCGTTGTAGTAAGGCTTTAAATTTGATTCTCTGTCTTCTGTTGTTCCAGATAAAGTTTGAAATCATTTTATTCCATATATTAAAATACGATCCTAGTATTGATATTGGTAATGCTTGGAACAAAAATAAAAATAGTGGGAGGACCATCATCTTTATAGTTTCTACTCTGCTTCGTATTCCGTCTGGTATTAATCTGTTCAGATCCTGTCTTATTTTACTTTCCAAAACACAGTAATTATTCTCATACAGTTCATCTAAATAATATTGATGCTCAAATATTTTATTTTCTTTGTATCCCTTTTAAGTTTATAACCATCTTTCAAAGTTTGGCTAACTTGTTTTCCTATTGATCCGCATTTATTCTTATTTAATTTATATCCTGAGATTTTACTATAATCTTCAATTGTTTTCATTAATTTATGCACTGAATCCTCTTGTGATGTTAAATATACTATTATACCATCCATGTAGAGTGCTAATTCATGCGTTTCTTTTCCTAACTGTACTCCTTTCATATCAACATTTTGTCTAACTGCTACCTCTAACACCTCAGTGTATATAGCGAGTAAGAGAGGGGAGAGAGGATCTCCCTGCCTGGTTCCTCTTTGTATTGTGACTCTTCTTGACAGTGTACCGTTCGTTTTTACTCTGAAGACTGGATTACTGTAAATTGCTTGTAACCATAAGGCTAATTTCTTGTCTAGGCCAAAGCTGTTTAAGGTCTCAAACATAAACAGCCAACTCACTAAATCAAAGGCCTTCTCCACATCTAATGTTATTAACATAAGGTCTTCATTTTGCTTTTGTGCATAGTCAATTAAATGTATTGTTCGCCTAATGTTGTCTGCCAGAAGCCTTCCTGGGATAAAGCCACGCTGATCTGTGTCGATTATATCTGTAATAATGTTTTTTAATCTATTGGCTCTTATTGCTGATGTTATTTTATAGTCCCTGTTAAGCAGCGATATGGACCTATATGAGGAGCCCTGAGTAGTGTGCTTCCCTTTTTTAGTTATTATCGATGATTGCCATGTCTGTGCCCATTTTCCTGTGTCTAATGCATAATTATATGCATTTAATAGTAAGGGTGTCATTTGGCTTCTAAATGTTTTATAGAATTTGTTTGTGAATCCATCATCTCCTGGAGATTTTCCTGCTTTCAGTCCCTGTATTTGTTGTTTGATTTCCTCTACAGTGATTGGTTTTGTCAATTTAGTGTTTTTTTCTTGTAGCACTCTTGGCAGTTTAAGGTTACTCAAGTATGTCTTAATTTGATTTCTATCCACTCTTACTTCATTTCTATACAACGTTTCATAGTAATTTGCAAACTCTTCTGCAATCTATTAATCTATAGTTATGATTTCTGACTGATCTGTTTTTAATTTTGTAATACAGGCTTTCTTGATTTGAAGTTTATAGGCCAGAATTTGTAAAGATTTTGGTCCACCATCATAACTTTCCCGTTACCTCATTATTCTGTCTTTCTCCAATGTGCGTATTCCATCTAATCCTTTAATTTAATTTCATCTTCAGTGCTACTCGTCTTCCTATGTTTATCTTCCATTAGTTTTATTTGCTCTAATAGCTGTTTTTGTTGTGTTTCTATGTATATATATATATATATATATGTATATCTTGCTAGTTCTGCACTGCTGCATATGGTTGCAGTTCCGTCCTTGTTAAAGACTTTGAGTTTTGCTGGAGCCAGGATGTGTGACTTGACCTGTTGTTTTCGTAGTTGTTCTCATCCAGGTCTATACGAGGCCCGCTGTTTAAAGTCATGGTCCAAGTAGATGCGTGCACCGTTCAGGCGGATCTCTTTCTTTGACCAGGCTGCCTTTAGAACTTCTCTTTTGCTGTCATAGTTCACAAAGTGCACAATGACTGGTCTCGTGAACCGATCCCCTTCCTTTAATATGCCTACTCCGGGTGTTCGGGTAATTTAGAGTTCCTTTTCCATCAGCAGAATGTCTTTAAGTAATTTCTGGATAAATGCAGTCATGTCGTTCCCTTCACTCTGTTCTGCTATATTGTAGATGCATACATTATTTTGCCTGGATGTTTTTTCAATATAGTCCATCTGGTCTCCTGTTTAGTATTTTAGTGTTTTCGGATGCATACGTTTTTCATCTTCCAGTTCGCTCACGCTGGTCTCCAGTTCCGATACTCTCGTGTTCGTTGTCTCCACATCTTGTCGTAAATCCATTGTTTGCTTCATTATTTTCTTAATATCCCGCTCTGTGTCAGCTTGGAAGTCTTTAAATTCCGCCCTGAAGTTCTTAATTTCTCCAGAGATGGAGTTCTTCAGCTCCACAATTAATTGTTTTATCTCACCTGTGTCTGCCACTGTTTGTGCCTGTGGTGTCGAGGCCAAAGTTTCGTTCAGATCAGATTTTCTTTCTTTTTTCCGTCGCGTCTTTGCTCTCGTAGTCGTCCCCTGCACACTTTCTTTACTGCATGTTTTCTTTGCTTTTGGTTTAAACCAACTTATTTACTGAATATTTAGGGTTTTGAGGATACAAATGAGTTTTCACGCTGCCACCGCCATTGATCACGTCACCGGAGTTAATAGAAATAACTTCATGATTATAATGAAGTCTTTCAGCTTCTTTTGTCTGTTTGTACTGTGTGTACAAGTGACGAGGATCCAGGAACTTAAGATTCTGTGAGATTTCCTCGTTCATGACTGCCCGTACTTTGCTGATTCACATCTCATGACTTTGTCAAACTTTTGCAGTTTGTATTCTTTATATATATTTAAACATTTTCTATCGTTAAAATAACTATACTAGGTGCAGAATGAACTACAAAAACAACCTCATGGCAAGTTGAGACTCATCTGACAGCTGTCAACTAGTCTCAACACAACTTGGTATGAATCAAGGTTATTAGAGTTCATTTTCACACCCATTTTAATTCACTTGATCAACCTGTGTATTCATGTAGACGAACGAGGTACCCTTCAGGTTTGGGCAACAAAACTACTTGGTCAGGTTTAGGAGAAGATCCTGGTTTGGCGTACGTGACTTAAAACTAAATTATTCAACGTTGACTTTTGGTTTCACGCGGGACACCAACTCCTGGGTGAAAGTCCTGTGTTGTCCACCTCCATGGATGTATTATAACAGCTGGATACTGGACCCAAAGATGGCGCCTATTCAGTCCAATAAGAATTGCTCGCCAGGTGCATACGACAAAAAAAAGTTTCTAGCTTCTGGGTTAGTTCAAGAGCACAAGTTTCCAACCGAATTTATAGAAAATCAGAAAACAAAAATGCAAATCAATACACGTTTCCATCAGCTGCTGTTGTGTGAATATTTGGACGCTTTGAGATAAACAGCTGGCGGAGCTCTGAGATGAAAACAGAAGAAAAAGAAACACGTGTTTCCGTCTTTTTAATTAAAGGTGGTGTGGTTACCGTGTCTCAAAGCAGCTCGTTAAGCAGACGTAGACTGTCTGAGTAAAAGCCCCTTTACAGTGTGTGATTCTGGGCTGTCCCACATGAAACTGGTCGTCAGTTAAAAGACCGCAAGTTTCCAACCAAAATTTTAACTGAATTTCCAGAAAATCAGCAAACACAAACTGTTCTGTGAATATTAGCAGCTGTATGCTTTGAGATAAACAGCTGGTTGTGACTAATTCTCCAGTCGCTGCCATTAAACCACCGCAGAAGAAGAAGAGGACACAACGAGATGACTTCATTCAAAGAGCTCCAGTCAAAGCTCAAACGATGGAAAACCATGTGGAGAACATGATATATTAAAGAGAAACTCCTGTATTTTTAAACCTGGGCCCTATTAAAAATAAAATATGTAAAAATAGGGCCCAGGTTCAAAAATACCGGAGTTTCCCTTTAATGTGAGGAAGGTTACAGCCTCCTCATCGCTCCACACACATCTGATGTTTCGTCTGCCATCAGTGGACATTTAAGTCACATACTTAATGTATGTTGTGATT
The DNA here is from genome assembly GCA_008360985.2 of Macquaria ambigua. NCBI lineage: Eukaryota > Metazoa > Chordata > Actinopteri > Centrarchiformes > Percichthyidae > Macquaria > Macquaria ambigua. The sequence goes on from VMKM01003052.1 coordinate 35,256, forward strand.
TTTTAATTTATTCTTTTTTAATGCGCAAATTGTAAATGCACACAAAAACAGGTGGATGGAAATAATTTAGAGCTTTGGAGACCAAAGACAGCCTGCTTCAAAATTCAGATCTTTGCTATGACCCACGTCTACACACCAACCAATCAGGACACACCGTTGGCAGAATTGACCTTTCATGTTGCCCTTTCAGAGACAGACTTCACACTTTTCTTCTCCTCCTCTTTGAGTTTTTCAGTGCATATTAGTGTCAGCTCTGTTTCCAGAGTTTGTTTATTGCTTTGACACATTTAGAGAACATGAGCGCAGCAGAGACATGAGGTGTGATGTTCTTACATACCTGTGCAGAGATATGATCAGACTGCTGACGGCACTCCTATTGTCAGTATCCTGAAGGGATGTTAAATACATGTTCTGTCCTACACAGACATCCATCAATCAAACAGTGTGTCTGTGAGTTACCAGTTATCACTAGCATACTGTGTATGTGTAATAGTTTTAATAATAATACATACATAATAACTAATAACACGTTTATAGTGTCTGCTGCTTGATAATGTTATTCAACTGTTTGTTGTTTATGCTAGTATACTACTTTTAATAATAATAGTTTAATAGTAACACTTTTAATAGAAATGAAAACTGTGCACGGCGAGGTCTCAGGTAACGGGGACGACGTTTCTGGAAAGATATGCTGCTGTTGAATTTTTAAAAATAAAATTCTCAGAGACAGACATTTCAAAACCTGTCAAATATATGAATGAATGAATGTATATTTTTATTCAAGCATCATACGGGCTTACCAACACACTACTTCTATAAAATACAGCGGAAAGAGAGAGAAAACAAAACAAGCAAAGCACATGGTACTGTGTCCATATGTTTCTAAACATACAGGTAGTACATCAGATATAAATGTTCTTATATGGACACCCTGGAAACGCAGACATTTTCAGTGTAAAACCATTAACTCAGAGATGATGATAAAAAGGACAGAAGAATATCGAATGCATTTAATCCTCAACCTCATCCAAATCTCTGCTCAGGTTCAGGGACGTAGATCAGGCTCAGGATCATAAATGTGTTGCAGAACTCAACCTGTTCTGCCTAATACTTCTTCTGACCTTCTGCATGGCTATGCCACTAATATTATTTAATTTGTAACCATTTTTATTCAAGTTTGAAAAGAAAGACACTCATGATGCAGTGTGGGGTGTTACTGTGCAAAATATACTGAGATGTAAATACATTTAGCTTCACCTTTTCCCCTTGATTTGTTCCCTTAACTCACTTTAGATTAAGCAAAACTCTTTATTGAAACTATATGATGTTAAAACTGAGTGACCTTCAAATTTAAACCCAAGATGCCAACTAAAGTTTCCAACTAAACGTCAAGAATGAACTTTTAATTGCAGCTTTTAAAGGCAACATGGACAAGAAGTCCTTACAAGTGCTCAGAAAAGGAGGAAACAATTCCATCTTATCTGCTGAGGAAGATTGTGGGATAAGATCGAAAGCTCCAGGACAGCTACTAAATGGATCTCGTGGTCAACCAAGATGTTTTTGATTGCTACACCTTTCCATCAAAATGAAATATTCAGCATGTCTTGTGCATCATTTTAGACACAAGATCAAGCGGAAATATTTGGTATCTTTGGATCTCTGCCAGTGAACGTCTGGGAATTTGTCATGCAGGGTTAAAAAGAATTTCATTATACACAGAACTGATGTCTGAAATGAGGAACAATATTTTAATAATTTAGATGCCTTTTTGAGTGTATGACTGATTCGTTGGCAGGTAGAGAAGGCAAACTGGAAGAGCCAAAGTCATGCCTGACGTTAATATGCATATTTTTATGAGAGGTGGTGAAGATGGGGAAGTACCGTGACACAAACACTTATATTTCTCCTGAGGCTGTAAACAGACACCAGAACAAAATGGACAACAAAGCAGCATAAGCGCAGAAGAATATTTCTCTGCACTGGGTGTGTACAGGTGTGTTACTGTCTATGTGCATCATCACATGCGCAAAATAATAGACAGTGTCATGTTGGGTATTTTTACAGCCACAAACAATTTGTTATCTGCCAGTGAGTTAAAAAGAAAACATGTTTCAGTGTGTTTGATGTTTCTTTTCCTGATCACACAGTCAGCTGCTGTCGTCACGCTGCAATGTTTAGACTTAATGGAAGATTTTTCCTGTGAATGTAACTTTAAAAACTCTTTTACCAACACTGAAACTCCACCAAACTTTTACTTTTACAAATTTTACCCAACAGGTGTCATTGTGATTTTGTAGTTCTGTGATGTATCTACAAATTCACAGTTGTGGTACAAAAATACATGTTTTTTTTGTAGCATATCAAAGGAGAAACACATGAATTTACTGTAGAGGACGTCAGTAAAACCCAGAGAAAACATTTCAGTAATTCAATGAATTCACTGGAAATAAGAGAAGAGGATGTCATGTAATTTTGGGTGTGCATGCATTTTGATGTTGCTGTACTAATGTTTGTTATATGTTTGATGTATGTGTGAAAATATAGCTTTATATTTTATAAATGATATATAAATGGTGTTCTGATTTGAGACTGTTTGCATGTGTGCCTATAGTTCATTTGGACTCTTTTTGTGTTTTTACAGGGTTCGTACAAAGTCTTTAAAGTTTGGAAAATGCTTAACTGTAACTGTTATGTTTTCAAGGTTGCTTGAATGTGAATATACTCCTTGAAAAATGCTTGATTTTTCAACATAATCTGGTGTTTCATCATCGACACAATCACTCATGTAAACCAAAAATATTTTAATATTTGAAATAAAACGATCCTGACGTCATATTTGTTTGTTGTCTCCTGGCATTTCTAGTAACAATTAAAGACTTTGAGAGTCTGGACATGTTTGGTTTAGGTACCTTGAAAGTGCTTGAATTTTACTGTATGTATTTGACTTTGTGTGTGACAGTCTGAACAACTAAAGAGAATGTTTTCTTCTTCGTCTTGTAAAATTCAGAAAGCCGTCATTAGTACTTTAAACCTTGCAGAGACCATTTGGAGAATGTACGGAAGCCCAGTTCTGCCCGGAAAAGTATAATGATGAAAAGTTGTGCATGATAAAATAAATATATTCATTGTAAGTCACAATTATGACACACAATTACAAGTAAAAATCATTTACTTGACTTTCCATTAAGTATTTTTATTTTCATAGTGCCTTCATTTTGATGTATTTTTTTCTTTTTAGGCACAAATGGGCTTCCACAGAGGTTTGAACATTGACTATATATACACAAAAACTGTATGTTCTTCTCATTTTGCAGACAGAAGGGTTCAAGAGGTAATTCCATTTTCCTGAAAATGGTTGTCTTAGTCGTTGTACATTTGTTTTGGTGTAGAGTCCAATTCAAACTGTAACTGTATCAGATGTAGCTCTGATACATTATGAGAAAATAAAAATCCCTGCAAGACCTCTGAAGTTATTGTAACTGCAGAGCAGAACGTTTCACCTTTGCACTACCTGGATTTGTTTACTGTACAAATACGTTTAACCCTGTAACATTGTTTACAGTCTAAAGTACAGATACGAATGCATCTGTTACTGTTTGCACAATTAAAGCCTGCACATCAATCAGAGTGCTCCAGTCCCAGTTTTTTGATTCAGCTGCTTATTGCTTGATATACGCAGAGAACCCTGTTTCAACTAGATATAAATGCACGTCAGTTAATGTTTAAAGAAGTGCAATGCATTCTGCAAAGAAAAACACAGCAAACAGAAACAATCCTGAAAACAAATGCAACAGAAAAATGCTGCATTTCCAGTCAACACCAAAGAAAGTTCTCCAGGACTCTAGGAGGGAAAAGGGTAAATGTAAAAAAGAATATGTAAATTTTTATGTCGCCTCTTTACTCCACTTTTCTTCCCACTTCTTTCGAAAACAAACACTCTCTCGGGTCAAACATCAAGCTGTTCCCCTCAGCGCTCCCCCTAGAGTCCTGGAGAAGTTCCGTTTTATTGACTGGATTTGCAGAGTTTTTCTGTTGCATCTGTTTTCGTGGTTTGTGTATTTTTGACTTTGTTTTTGCATTGTTTCTGTATTTGCAGCGTGTTTGCTGTTCATGTGTTTGTCTTGGCTTTCTGCAGCACGTGTCCATTGTTATATTTGTTTTGGCTTCACGTATGTGTTTCTGAAGCTGCAGCAAGTTTCTGCTGATGGAAATGTTTTGGGTCCTTGTAGCGTGTTTGCCCTTGTTGGCCACCATATATAATCACTCCTGCTGTCTAAATGGGCGATTATGAACAAAAACAATTTTGAGTCCTGCACTGTTCACCCAGTATGAACCCTCAACCACCCTCACAGCTGAAAAGTCAGCACTTTAACCTCATAATACTTGATGTGAAGAAGAATACGTGTATGTGTTTGTACTGCAGATTCAAAGAGTCAACAACAGGCCTTGAATGTTGGGGTGAACACATTTCACTGTCTCCCCGTACAATAACACCTGTTGTCTCGCTCCTGACACACCAAAGTGTACACCCAAATTTAAATAAACTTCCTTAATGTTGAAGGAAAGACAGTGAGTTCTCACACCAAACCAACCCCAGCTGGTTCCCGACAGCTGTGGAATTAAAGCAAAATATGTGATGCATGTGTTCTCATAGCAGAGACTGACAGTTATTATAGTTTTGGATGAGCACAATAGAATGAAAGACACACCCGTTGGTTTGGGAGGATCCTGTTAACTTTACACTAGTTAAGCCTGTCACACTGTCAACTGCTTGTCAGGAAAACAACCACGAGTATCAATCATGAAGCAGCTTCTCACAACACAAGCATGGTTGGACTGTGGAAAATAAGTGGCTTTATTTGCTGAGTTCTTCCTGGTCACTTCTTGAAAATGCAATTATACAGCTGCAGGATAATTTAACTTACTGGAATTGGCATGCACTGACGCAGAAATAATAAAGTGGACTCAGCATTCACACTCTTGTTATCCTGTTCTTTATTAGTGTGAATGCTGACTCATTAGTGTGAATGCTGATTCAGCAGCATTCACACTCTTGTTATCCTGTTTTTTTTCTTCCATACGTTTTTCGCAACGTTTCAACTCCTGCATACTTTCTGCTACAAAAACCATTCAACTATCAAAATGTTCAGCTCTTTAATGGCATGTCTGCTATTACGTTTCACATTTATACCTTTTATACTTTTTAAAATATTAAGCTTTTAATTTCAGAGTTTTGCCATAAGGAATGCATTGAAGCAACCTTCAAATCTTCTGCAACTTTCAGCACTTACAGCTTCTGCATTCTTTAAGCTACAAAAACCATTAAACTATGAAAATATTCAGCTATTTAAGGACATTTATGCTATGACTTCATCTCAGATATTGGTCTCACGGTTTCCACACAAATCGCAATAATACACGCAGTACTTTCCAATGATTGTGTATGTGGTCTGCTAGAGTGATGGGAAAGAATTTAGAGTGAGGACAGACTTCACAGCCGCCTCACAAACTCCTCCTAAAACTGCTCTATCGTCCACAATATTCACTCTACAGACTTCATTTTAGCATCAAAATGTAGGAAAAATATTTTTTCCGGAGCTACAGTTTCGCCACAGCGAGCCTCAAAGCTCATCCTCCCAGCCGAGCTCCCCATAGAGATCCATAATAACTTTGAGCAGAAACTCTCTCCTTTTCTCTTTTCCCTCACATTTCTAACTCGCTGCCGTATCCGCATTTCTAACGCCACACACGTCAAAACTACATCACTGCGTTCAGACGTTTCTCGTCTTTCCAGTGATATCCTTACTTTGGAGATTGGACGTATGGTTCGTAGGATAGAAGCAGGAGTTTGAGCGATGTTTTAGGTCCGTGGTTCATACGTCGGACTTTCACGCGGGGGCCAGCAGTTCGAATCCCGCCAAAGACTTTTTGATTGGATTATGACTCAGCACTTTTAGGCAACAGATAGTTAGAACACAGGTGATGCTGATTAGCTGTTCCTCTGTACTGATTGGTGGATTGATGTTGAGCTACTTTTGGCAGTTGTGCCCTCTGACATTTCAGCATAAATTCAGCTATTTTATACATGTTATACTTACTTACATTTTATACTTCACACTAAGCATGTACACTATGGAGGATATTTGTGGTGCTAATTAAAATGACAAAAATTTTAAAATGACATTTTTGGCCACAATAACAAATTTGAAAGTCTGAGCATTTTCAGCAATGCTTTGTAATTTCTTCATCTTCGACTTGTACTGCATATTTTAATCTACAAAAAACATTCAGCTGTTAAAACTTGCTCTTTGAGGACATTTATGCTTCTATTCAAATTCTTTCCACCATTTATACTTAAACTATTGTGCTTTTTTCCACAATTTATTACAGTAAAAGCAACAATACTTCTACTTTCAGCAGTGTTTCCCTAATTCATTTCAACATTTCAGATTTCTGCATTTTCAACATTTCTGCATTTCAGCTGTCAGCATTCACACGCATTTTCTTCAGGAAATGCAATTTTTCTAGTTCCTGCTGAAATGCAGCGGGGGAAAATAGAAAGTCTCATACAATGCCTCAAAAAAGTACTTATGTACAGCACTTGACTAAAGGTATTCAGTTACTCTCCACTTCTGATCATGGGGACATTTTAACTCAATATTCGAAGTGTTTGCAAACTCATCTGAGAGCCACTGAATGAAATGAAAATGAAATAAAAAACACTTATATTAAAAAAAAAACAACACTGAATCTGGTCGATTTCTTCATAAAAATCCCAAGAAACTGCAACATTCACACAAACCTCAAAAACGTATAGACATTTTTTAAATTACTTGTTAGAAAGGCAGACGTCTGTGAACCTCTGCATACAAACTGCAGCGGATCAACTGTTAACAGTCCAGTAACAACTTTTTTCACAACGAGGCGGCGTAAGAGCTTGAAATTAAAATATTTCATGCATCAGATTTTCTGTATTCGTAGCATTTTCCCAGGATTTAAAGCTAAAGAGGATGTGTTGATGCTGAGGTTCACAGTTAATTATTGACCTTGGAAAACAGCAGCTGACAAAAAAAAACAACTCAACTTAAGGGTCATTTAGTAGCTGCTCTGGTGGTTTTGATCACATCACACTAATGTCATCAGCAGATGGGGTTTGCAAAGTTGTCATTAAACTGCACATGTTCAAATTAAAGGTTGGGTAGGAAGAATTTTTTTGGCGTCATTGGGCAAAAAGTCCATAATAACCGTTCAGCATATTGCAATTCAAGTGGTCTGAGAGAAAACCTCTACTTCAGCCCCTCCTCTTGGCTCTACTTTCAGGCTTTAGAAAATCTAGCCCATGACCGTAGACTTTTAAAAGTCTGCTGATTAGGATAATGTGATTTAGTTTTCTAAAAGGACCTTGACCTGAGATTGTTTTTGCTCTCGACAACATATTGTAGGTTTAATTGTGTCATTTGGTGTTTAAGTGATGGTGATAATGTACTTAACCTACAGTACAGTAACGCGAAAACTGGTCGAGTGACTGATAACTCATCTATGGGTGACTGTGGTTGCTCAGCAACAATAAAGCAGACGGGGCTGATCTGCTGCATAGGTTTCCTGCATAGAGCTGATCAAGTGCCCAGTCTTTGATAACGTGTCATTTTATTATTCAAAGTACAAAGAGTTCAGGCAGCTTGTGTCAATGTGTGTTGGAGAAGTACCTCCTTCCTCAGGACACACATTGCATGAATGAACAAAAGTGACAGCCCTTTTTATGTAAACTGTGACCATGCAGGAAATCTCCATCAGACAGTTTCACCTGTGTGTGTGTGTGTGTGTGTGTGGAGAGAGAGAGAGAGAGAGAGAACAACTCCTCTTGCAGGCAGTCAATTCAATTCAGTTTTATTTATATAGCGCCATATCATAACAAAGTTATCTCAGGGCACTTTTTCGAGTAGAACAAGTCTAGACCGACTCTTTATATTTACAGAGACCCAACATTTCCCACCATGAGCAGCACTATGCGACAGTGGCAAGGAAAAACTCCCTTTAACAGGTAGAAACCTCGAGCAGAACCAGAACCAGAACCAGGCTCTAGGTGGGCGGTCATCTGCCTCGACCGTTGTGTTGAAGGGGGAGGGGGGGAGCGGGAGGGAGAGAGCAGGAGGAAAGAGAACATACAGCAGCACAATACAGTTTCACACAGAGATGCAAAGCAATAGTTGTGGTAATGGTACTGATGATAACACCAACAGAAATAATACTAAGAGCAATATTATAATAGTAATACTAATAATAAGAGCAATAACAGTAATAGCAGCAGTGGGTGCAGAGGAGGAGCACGGGGGCAGCAGGTGGCTGCAACCACAGATCCAGACTCTACAGCTCCGGAGGCAGAAACACCTGCAGAAAGCAACAGAAGGAGAGAGAAAGGGGAGAGAAAGCACACAACTACGGGAAGAAGTTGAATTAATAACAAGCATTGATGGATATGAGGGCGTACAGATGGAGAGGAAGAGGAGGAGAGAGGAGCATCATGGGAAGTCTCCCGGCAGTCTAGGCCTATATCAGCATAACTAAGGGGGGGCTCAGGGCTCACCTGAGTCAGCCCTACTATAAGCTTTATCAAAGAGGAAAGTCTTAAGCCTACTCTTAAATGTGAGGAGGGGGTCTGCCTCCCGTACACAGACTGGGATCTGGTTCCACAGGAGAGGAGCTTGATAGCTGAAGGCTCTGGCTCCCATTCTACTTTTAGAGACTCTAGGAACCACAAGGAACCCTGCATTCTGGGAGCGCAGGGCTCTAGTGGGGTAACAGGGTACTATGAGCTCTTTAAGATATGATGGTGCCTGACCATTTAGGGCTTTGAAGGTGAGGAGAAGGATTTCAAATTCTATTCTGGATTTTACAGGGAGCCAGTGAAGAGAAGCTAATATTGGAGAGATATGATCTCTTTTCCTGGTTCTTGTCAGTAAACGTGCCGCAGAATTCTGGATCAGCTGGAGAGTCTTAAGGGACTTATTGGGGCAGCCTGATAATAGAGAGTTGCAATAATCCAGCCTAGACGTAACAAATGCATGGACTAGTTTTTCTGCATCTGTTTGAGACAGGATGTGCCTCACACAAAACAACCATCACACACACAGATGCACTAATTAAAACAAATCAAATGTTATTAAAATATCAGCAAGCAGAACTTTAAAGACCCTCAGAGGAATGATCTGGCATATGCTTTGGTACGCATGTGAACCAAAATAAGAAGAGACTTATTGATTGCCAAAAAGGTCATATGAGCAGAAAGAAACTAGACATGATAAACTCAGATATACGGTAAAATACTGTATCCAATTTTTTTATTTAACCTTTATTTAACCAGGAGACAAAGACAAGAGTTCAAGAGTCTCCTGGCCAAGACAGGCAGCAGCACAAATCATACGGTTGCAGACATAAAACAAACATAAAACAAAGAACAAATTACAGAATTATATCAAAAACATTCTTCATCATTCAAAACATCTACAGGCAGATGTACCTGCATCCAAGTCATTTAGAATCACTTTAAATGCGTCCAATGAGAGCAGCTCCTGAAGATTCAGGTGAGTTTGCAGCTGATCCCAAGCCGAGGGAGCTGCACACTTAAACGCCCTTTTTCCCAGTTCATTACGGACTTTGGGGACAGTTAGAAGAAATATGTCCCAGGAGCGAAGACAATAACATCCCATACTTTTTTGTAGGATGTAGATCCATAGGTAAGAAGGAAACAGTCCAAGAACAGCCTTCTAAATAAGAATATGCTGATGTTAAAGTCTGCAGACCATCCAACCAGAGCACTCAGAGAGCAATGGCTTTGAAATTTGTGATAAATCTCAGTGCTCCATGGTAGACAGTATCCAGCGTGTGCAGGCATTGTGAAGATGCATGCATGTAAATAACATCGCTGTAGTCCAGCACAGACATAAAGGCAACAGCAACAAGTCTCGAAGGAAAAGCAAGACTTGTTTCTAAAATAAAATTCCAATTTCAGCTTCAGTTTCTTCACCAGTTGCTGAATCTGATTTAATACTGGAGCAGAAACATCTTATGATATAATAATCTAATAAATGTGCAAATGTAGAAATATGAATGAAAAAAGTAAAAAGTAGTAGTATGATATAATCAAATATAATATAACGTATGACTCAGTCTGGTATAGATGTCACAGGCTGGTGCTCAGCGTCAGATATTCCTCCTCTACAGTGATGCAGAACCAGCCACTCTGAACAGCCTGGTTACAAACTGTCACTTGCTAAATACTTTTAACACACTACTAATCTAAGCATTAGGTTTTTTCTCCAATCCCAGAAGAGTGATGTTCTCATATTTTGTTATTTATTTTATTGTGTCATCAACCCACATGGAGACACCAAAAAACACTGTTGCAATGGTGAAATATTTGTCAGACAAGAACAGAACTTGTCATATTACATTGCAGACAAAGAACTTCAACCAGTTTCTTTATTCACAACAGATATCCACAAAACAAAAGGTGTAAGCTTTGAAAGGAGTGGCCACACATTGCACAGAAGAAAAAAACATTACTCATGCATTTCTTTTACGTCTTCTTCCAGAGAATGATGTCATCTTACCTGCTTGGTGTGGACATAAAAAGTTGCTGTCAGGTTAGTGGAGGACATTAACAAGCAAACAGCAAAGGATACTGAAGACGAATCAGAGAGCATCACAGCGTCAGACACTGCAGTGAAGACATGTCAATGCCAGACGAAACCTGTAAGTATTTTAATGATGAGTGTTTGTCCAACTTCAATCAGTGCAAGTTGTGTTTCATGTCTGTCTTCAATTACAAAGTAAATATTAAATTAGAAATTTGTTCTTTATCATTGGTGGCACAGTGTTCTTTGTGCTCCTTGTGTATTGTTTTTTTCTGGAAGAAAAATGGGAAATTTAGAAAAGCATTCCTAATTTTTTAATGCTTTAATTATTGTGTGTGTGCAGCTAAAACCATGTAGGTGTTTCACAGTCGATTTTTAACTTAAAAGTTTAATTAATGAACAAAAAAAGCCAAATTTACCCCAGAAACCATGTAGATCCTCACAGTGACACTGACAATCCTAATTTCGTAGAACCGATCAATACTTTTTCGTCTAAATAAACGGTAGTATTAAGTATTATTGTCTTAAAGATGCAGTGGATAATATAATGAAAGTGCTAACAGTTATTTCAACATATGCCAGTGTCACTACATTTTGGTAATTAAGCAATTTAAAATGATGCCGGTAAATATCAGCAGGTAGTTAAGATACAGATTTGTCATGTCTAAAACTAAACACTATTCAGTTGTTGTAACTAAACTGAATCTAACAAATATCAATGATTATATTTTTAAAACAGCAAAGAACCTTCCCAAAATGATAATGAAGATCTGTGTCATCCTTGTTCTGTTTGTTGGTAAGTTTAAGTAATTAATTCCCAAGACAACATGCTGTATGAATTAATCTGACATGTGGAATCAAAATCTGAATGTTATACTGATCCATTCATGGCATTGCCAATCAGCCTCAGGCAATACACAGGCTACCACAACTGCCCCAGCAACAACCACAGCTGCCCCAGCAACAACAACAACAGCTGCCACGGGAGCAACCACAGCGGCCCCGGGGGCAACAACCACAGCTGCCCCAGCAACAACCACAGAGGCCCCAGCAGCAACCACAGCGGCCCCAGCAACAACCACAGCGGCCCCAGCAACAACCACAGCGGCCCCAGCAACAACCACAGCAGCCCCAGGAGCAACCACAACTGCTCCAGGAGCAACCACAGCTGCTCCAGCAACAACCACAGCTGCTCCAGGAGCAACCACAGCTGCCCCGGGAGCAACAACAACAACAGCGGCCCCAGCAACAACCACAGCTGCTCCACCAACAACCACAGCTGCCCCGGGAGCAACCACAGCTGCCCCGGCAACAGCCACAGCTGACCCAGGAACAACAACAACAGCTGCCACGGGAGCAACCACAGATTCTCCAGCAGCAACCACAGCTGTCCCAGGAACAACCACAGCTGCTCCAGCAACAACCACAGCTGCCCCAGGAGCAACAACAACAACAACAGCGGCCCCAGCAACAACCACAGGGGCCCCAGAAACAACCACAGCGGCCCCGGGAGCAACGACCACAACTGCCCCAGGAGCAACCACAGCTGCCCCAGCAACAACAACAACAGCGGCCCCAGGAGCAACCACAGCGGCCCCAGCAACAGCCACACCTGCCCCAGGAGCAACAACCACAGCTGCCCCAGCAACAGCCACAACAGCCCCAGAAGCAACCACAGCTGCCCCAGGAGCAATCACAGCTGCTCCAGCAACAACCACAGCTGCTCCAGCAACAACCACAGCTGCTCCAGGAGCAACCACAGCTGCTCCAGCAACAACCACAGCTGCCCCGGGAGCAACAACCACAACTGCCCCAGGAGCAACAACAACAGCGGCCCCTGGAGCAACCACAGCTGCTCCAGGAGAAACCACAGTGGCCCCAGCAACAGCCACAGCTGCCCCAGGAGCAACCACAGCTGCTCCCGGAGCAACCACAGCTGCTCCAGCAACAACCACAGCTGCTCCAGCAACAACCACAGCTGCCCCGGGAGCAACAACCACAACTGCCCCAGGAGCAACCACAGCTGCTCCAGCAACAACCACAGCTGCTCCAGGAGCAACCACAGCTGCTCCAG
>VMKM01003053.1:0-47904 GCA_008360985.2 Macquaria ambigua
GCTGTTTTCATTAAGAAAAAAATGGCACTGAAACCTGGACCTCTTTGTTTAAACACATTTGCACTTCACACACAAAAGCTTTAGAGTCGGCCTCTCTCTATCACCTTGTTTTAAACTGGAGTACATCTGTGGGTTGTTTAAACATATGGATCTCTTGAAGAGGTGTAAATTCAAAGACGGAGGTTCACTGATGTGATGCACACACCTGCACGTGAACTGAAAAGGTGACATGTTGTCGTTATAATAGAAAATGGATGGCAACATGCTTCAGAATTCAGGTCTGAAATATTAAGAATTATCAACAACAATGCTAGTAAGAACAATAAGAATGTCCTCACTTCCACCAAAAGAGTAAACAAAAAATAAAAATAAAAACCACATCCCCATTTCTTCACTACTTCCAATCATATTTTAGTGGTTTCAATTACATGTTTCTTATCTTTTTAAAATGTTAATTATGGTTACCACCAAGTTTACTTTTTTTTTTTTTACATCAGAAAGATAGATTCATTGGGTTTTTTAAATTCATACATAATTTGGGTTCTTCTGTATGTTAAAGGAGCATTAGCCCACAGGCTTCTGCTTTTGCCACAGTATCTGTGTTTGAATGTGCCAAAATGTATGATATTAGTCTTGGAAAGTGTTTGTGAAGATTATGTGTAGATGGAGAACATTTATTTCCTTCCTTTATTCCAGTCAACAGCAATCTGCACTAAATATTTGCAGGTTTGCCAAAGTCAACACATGTGCATTGTGGTGATAACAATGGCCTGATATAGTCTCATACTTCAACAGGCATGTACCATGTCTGCCACATTGTTTTCACCTATCAACGGCCGCAGCTCTCCCTTTAATTGGAATTGAAGTAATGAGCAGTCAGCAAAGTTTCTAAGACACGTCAGTATTCATTATCAAACTGAAGCTTGCAGCACCATTTAGCTCTTCCACAGCTGGTGGACCAAACACTGGCACATTATTCACTGTATGACAAAGAATAGAGGGATTCTGTCATGACTGTTTAGGATATCCATTATCTTTTAGCCCCAAGATAATGCATAGAGTAACTGAATCATTGAGCTGGTGGAGTGCATTCAGTTGACTTTGATGTTTGCCATAAACTATGCAACTTCTTCAAAAATCAAGGACTTGCTAGGATGCTTGTTTGACACGTATTTGTTATTTGTGACAGGCACAATGCAGCTGTTTTTGTCAAAATTCAATAGACCTATTTTCCAAGGGATTACTACATCACAGCACAATGTATAATAATTAAATGTGAATCTCCATATTCATGCTGTAAAAGGAGGCTGATGTGATAGATTAGATGTCTCACACCTGGTGGCCTGCATTCTTATTCACGATGATTAACAGCTGCCGCGCAACACAGGAAACCTGAGTGACACTTGACTTGCAGATGAGCTGCTTGACAGTGTTTGTTCTCTTATCTCATTGGAGAGGCAACGTGATGAGGATATGACTTGAGGGACAGGAAACATGATGGTCTTCACTTCCAGCTAAAACAAAAGTAGCAAATTATGGATTGGCCAGTTGTTGAAAAAGCAAACCACCTTAAATTTTAATGAAGGGCTGTTCTTAGGGGGCTTTTGTGTTGATGCTTTTACAACAGCCGGACACGACTACAACATTTACCTCTGCTCCTACCAAGCACAGAGATGTCTCTTTAGGTCAGAGTAGGCAGTGATGTGAGCCCCCTAGAGGATAGGGGTCATGAACTCATGTCATACAGGCTCCTCTATTTAATTCCATCATTGCACTGGTACAAAGGTAAGGCTTTATGCAGCGCTGTAACACAACTTTTAGCAGACCCGAAATCAAAGTGAAATGAGTGACAGAACAGGTCTCTTCCACCAAACGCAGCTTGCTTACAAAATGTCTGTATGTGACATCCCTCCTGCACTGGGAAGACTAAGCTGTAAGCACTGCCAGCCTCTGTATCCAGTGGGAAGCTGCCAGCCACTGTGCCAACCAGGGGGCTCCTGTGATGCAGGAAACTAAGCAATCTAACTACAAGAGGTGCCCAAGAGTGTCACATCTGCTAATTACAGCAATGGCATCTACTAAAATAAAGCTGACATTACACACAAGCACACCTCCTCCAATCTCCCTGTTAATCAAGGCATAATCAGTAAATCAAGCCAGTGAAAACGCTTCTTGTCTTCAGGTGGTACACTCTTTTTTTGTAATGTATTTAACAGACAAATTTGTTGAACATAGAGCCAGCTCATAACAATTAAGTTATATCCTGAGATGGCCCACTTTGAAAAGGGCCTTATTGCTGGACGTTGTAGCATGCAAGGTGCATTGATCACATGTTAAATTTTCCAGGTGTTCACTAATTTTACATTAAATAAAACAGTGATTTACTAATATTATTTGGGGTTGGCAGGTCTCTGTTTTGATTGATAGCTGCTCTAATGTCATGCTGTCTCGGGCAATGTCTGTTGCCATGGCAATGCAATAAATAGAGCTGGTGTTCCCTTCTTGACCCAAACCAAACTGATATGCATGTCAGTAGAACAAGATTCATTGTTCCCTTTTTAAAATAAAAGATGCAAAGATATATAAAATATAATACATTTGCATTTTTTACAAAACAAATGTTTTCTTATATGGTGGATGCTACGGTTTAATTAAAAGTTAAGGACAAATAGGTAGCCAAAATACTGCCAAGCCTAGTAGCTCTGCATCCTGCAAATGACTCACAGTGACTAAAGTTTTTTTTTTTTTATAACATCAGGTAAAGGCATTGTAACAGTAGTGTGTAGACGGAAGGTTACTACTGTCTCACCTCCAAACATATTAACTGAATCTATTGTAGCATACAATGTAATTGAAAACAGCATCGTATTTAAACATCTACATTTTTTATAGCTTTAAAAATTATAATGCATGATAAGTGATGTTACTCAAGCAATAGTCAAGCAAATGTTTAGGTCACATATCTGCTGCCTCAGCAACACTTAGAGTCATTTTAAAACCAGGGCCCTATTTTTATATATTTTGGGCTCTAAATGACTAATAGGTACAAAACAATTTGGAATTGGTCCAGTAGATCAATTCAGCCAGAATCTGCAAAACGGGCTGCAATGGCCGTAATCCTTGTGGGCAAATGCGCCTGCCAAAGTACGTCCACTAAAAGTGTTTTTGACAGTGACAAGCTGAGATGTCTGACAACATTATGGAAAGGATCCCTACAGAGATAGACCTTTTTGTTAAAGAGTAAGATCCTTTTTGTTTGACCAGAAACACCATTGTGTTCCTGCAACAACTCACCTCTCATGAGATATCAGAGCGCGACGTCTCCTTGAGCGTCTTCTGTTTCCTATTAGTGTTAAAGTGAACCACTGAGCAGAGAGAACAGCGATTCTTGTCCGTTGATGGTTGGTGTGGCGAAGATTTCTCTGAGCCCCTAATGATGTCTAAGGTTGTTGACATAGTAGACTATAGGAAGAGACTGCAGTGTGTGTGTGTGTGTGCGTGTGTGACTTTCTGCTGACAGAGGAGGACAAGAGAGGCCAGTGTCGACAACAAATCTGACATTTACTTGGCCATTTAAGTGTGTGTTTTTGTCGAGCACTTTTAATTAACTTGACAGCTGGCTGAGAGAGATCATGTTTTACTTATATTAAATAGGTATTATTACCGAAAGTTTTTATTCCAAATGTTTGATTTCTGAACTGCATTTCTCTGCATCACATATGCAGTATAGAGATTAATTTCCCCAAAACAAATATAAGAATTTGGTATTAGTGCTAATTGGATCACAAGTAAGTAGCAAGGGCATTTTGTTGACTCATATTCTATAAATTATGGGGGTATTTTTCATGCTTAGATGTTGGGGGTTTCAGATTTTCTATGTTAATCCATAAGAAGCTGCAGCATTATCCATTGCCTTTGAGAATCTTTCAGGAACCAGGCTTAGTTGCACAAGTCTCGACAGTGACTGGGAAAACATTGATATGATTCATGATACTGCCTAATCCCACATCCATCATCCATCGAGTAAAATGCGAAAGCAACATAAATGCACCCACACTCCCATGGATCATTTGTGAACAGTTTGTCACCCACATAATTCAGGCTTCAGGTAGAGGTGCAGGCACAGAACCCTGCAGAAATTTCTGAGGATGAGCATAACTAAAGTGAAAGCTGTCAGCAATATCATTCAATTTGAATGGTCTCCATTCTCTATTATATTTGTCCGAGTATAGTTTAGCCATTTCAAGTCTCAGTGTTATTTACTCAAGGACAAGGAGTCGTCCATAGGAAATGGGATTCTCAAGTGCATCTAATAGACCGACGAATCAGCAATGAAATGAATTGAAAACTAGAGAATCACACCCCAAATTTATCAAAGCACTTGTCACATATTTTTTTAAAATATATTCCTTATTTGTCATGCTGTACACACTGAGTGTGAGCTCCAATTGTCTTTTCTCCTAAACAAATACATCTTCCTGAACTGCCAGAGTTGGCTGCCTCGGCGGTGGCCCGTTATATTTTATTGAAGCCGTCGAAAGGCATCCGAAAGAAAAACAAAAACTTGTCATGAGAGGGGAAATTCCGGCAATCTGACCTGCCATTCGAGGAGACGGAAATGTCTACCTGACGTCTCGCATACTGCAGAGTCTCGGTTCTGTTTGCACCAACAGCTCACGTCAAGGTGAAGTCTGACTCCTCTCTGAACCCTCTTTGAACTTCCCTGACAGCTTGTGTGATTTGAAATGCTCCCCTATCCCCCCGTCCAGAACTTTTGTCATGCTTCACAAAGCGGCCGGCTTCTGATGGAGACCTTGTTCCTCTCTGGTATGTGACAGGGAGATGGTGGGAACTGCTGGTTAGATGCCTCAGGTATGGGTGGCTTTCCTCTTTGGCTTCTGCCAGTTCAGTATCAAGCAGCCAGGAATCACACTGGGCACTGATGTGGTTCCAGGTATTGAGAGGGGTTTAATGGCCTTCCAACCACCATGTATGTCCAGTAATAATCACAATTAATGGCCACAAATGTTTTCTTTACTATCATTGCATGTGGTTATAGTAGAGGCGAAATCCCTATCCCTATTCCCCAATTAAAGTGGAGAGTGTTAGTTTTTGGTTGATTTTTTCTGCAGTGAAACTAAGATTTTTAAAGCTGCAGTAATCACTACTTTTTCTATAAACAATGAATTAAATTACTGTAATGTTAAAATGTGTAATGTTAAAGGGCTTACTTATAGTGGCAAAACCACAGAAAACTAATTCCATTGTTTTGGGGGTGTTTTTTTGCCATTAATGTTTTGATTCAGTCTTGCCCATAGACTGTATTTAAAGATGGACGACATGACAGCTCCCCAAAAGTGAGGCCAAAACATCCCAATCGCCCCCTGGTGGGTGGCTGCGGTACAGGTCATAAACCCCACCCCCTTCATGTTGGATGTTGGGACATGTGCCAAACTAAAAAATCAAAGTACACGTGAAATAAAATTTTCCCAAAGATGGTTTCTGTTATTTTAGGTAGTTCTTATCATGCTGATGATAAGAACTTGTGGTGTGCTCGTTCGGGCAGGTGTATGGGCAGGACCTCGATACCATGGGCTCCACCACAGATCACTACTGCACAGACTCTGGCTCCAAATGATGTCACCAGCGCAAGATGGCAGCGCCCATATCCGGGATATTTTGGCTTCATTTTTGTACAGTGGGAAGAACTTGAGACACATCGTCCATCTTTATATACAGTCTATGGTCTCGCCGCTCTCACCAGCATTGCAGACAGATATTTTGAGCAAAACCCACTGTTGGCGACCTACCCACCATCAAACTGTAGACAGACACTGTTAGCAACAGCAGCTAACATTTCGCAGCTAAAGAGCTACATAGATTGATGAATTGTTGTTTGCCATAACAACTTTATAAGCTGATATGTCAATTTTGTGTTTTCAACTTGTTCCACTGCCCCTAAGTGGCAAAAAAAAATCAATTACTGCAGCTTTAAAGAAGTGTCTTGAAACACCATTGAATTTGTAGTTCAAGCCCCAAAGGGCAAAAAATGGTACAGGGTGAAAACTTGAAAGTCAGAAGATCCCATGATTTGGCAAAGTAATCATTGAGTTTTTCTGGGTTTCTCACCAACCTTATTCCTTATACTACACAGTACTGTAGTAATTTGTTGCTGGGAATAGTCTTCTAACTTGATACATCTTTACAGAGTAAATTCACTGTGAACTACACAGCTGCTGATATCTTTAGACATTCTGATTGGGGTCTGGCCAAATCCCAATCAGTGGGGTCAAAGTGATTATTTTCAATCAGCTGTCAAAGCTAAAAACAACTGAAAAAGTGCCACAAGTTTGAAACTTTGAACCCATAGAAAACAGTGTAGCAGCAAGTTTCTACTGTATGTGATTCATTGTGGATTTACCATTTAAGAAACTACATTCCCTTATTTGTTTTGCATTTGGAGACAATGTTAACTTCCTATTTTGTTCTTGAATACTGCTTGATTGGCTCTGGGCTTGGTTTTTATTTTGTCTCAACCCCCTTTGGGTTCCGTGTTGGCGCAGTCTGAATTGAATCGTGATCTTCAACTCATTTGGACTCAACTATGATGGTGTTCTTGTCTACAGTCCTGCGATGAATCCATGCATCTCACTAGTTGCTGTCCATCTCGCTCCATCAGACAGCAGTGGGCTCAGTCTCTCTGCATGGAGCCAACTGTAGGCTTGGCTCAAGCAGAAGGGACACACTCCATCAAGCACTGCAGCTTCTCTCCTCTCCCCCTATGCTTCCTCTCCTCTCCTGCTAATGATTAACATCATAAATCACACTACACTGTTTTCTCCCGCTGCCAGCAGTGAGGAAAGCAGCTCCTCCGTGACCCTACGCACTCAGTAGTAATGGGGGTACTTGTGTATTGAGGATTGTGTTTTTGGGTTGGTTTCTCTCAGTTGAAAATAGTTTTTTGGAAATACTAGCATGTATCCATTTTCATTTATCCATTCCAGTACTACTGAGATCCAACAATGACTATTAGATTGGCTACTGGCCACCTGCCTAAGTAAATATTACCTGACCAGGATTTATTCATCACATCTACTGACTGGTTTGGCTTTCCAGCTTTATTATCAACTAGGAGTATTTCTGGCCAGGTTGAGGGCTAATTTGTGATTCATTTTTCAAATGAAGATGTCACAGTTATTGTCAAAATCCCTTGTACCATGCTTAAGTTCCATTACAGGCATTTAATCATTTACAAATAAGTGGAGTGGGTAGCTATAATCAGTTTTATGAAAGCATCAACATATCGTTTTAACAAATGTTTTGAAATCAGTAAAAATATCCAGTTCTTACTATAACTTATTACACTGCAATAAGATGAAACACTGAGTCTCTGTTGTTATTGAAGATTTCAAGTACAAAATTCAAACTGAGGAAAAACAATGTTTGTTTGGATAATTCTTTATTTTTATAGCAATTTTAATTAGCCAGTGTCCCTGTTGAGCTTGGTTTCTGACTGCTGCTTGTCTGTTATGGCTTTCTCTACCCCTAATAATCCGTTTTTAATTGGGCCTCTTTTCTAACCATCAGGCTAAAGTTGGTCTCTGTAATTCTCGGACGTATTTCTGTCCCGTGGCCTTTAGTAAATGTGGCTTAGTCCTCTCTGGCAAGTGCAACAAAAAGAAATAGCAAAGTAATGCCCTCATGACTCCCATTCATCTGACGCTGGTGTATACGGTACATTTTACTGACATTTATATCATGATCACAAGAGATTTACTTTAAATAGGACTTCTAAATTTCAACGCCCTCTCACACTCGTGAGGTTTCCTATTGAAGATGTCTGGCGACAGCTGTCTGCCTGGAGGAAGGACCATGACACTGTGGATACAAATGAAGACCTTTATGTCCTGATGGGCTTGTTGCTGCACCCTTTTCTCATCCAAGAAAAGTCAACTGATCCTACTTGCTGTTCACACTTTACACCATGCTTAATATTTAAATAGTTTAACATATTCACATCTGGGTGCTTCCCAGTGGCCCAAGGCCCACTGAGCATTAAGGGCTGACGTGGCTTCTTTAACCACAGAGCTGTAACTGTTGAGGGTGGGGAAAAGCATCAACCTAGTTCCATCTGGTCTGATGATACAAACATGTTTTAACACTATTGATATCCTTGTGGGATGGGCCCATGTGCTGCAATGAAACAATATGGTCCTGTTTGTTTTTGTGTTCTCCGTGGTGCATTTGACCTACTATTTAATGGCTTATATACACTTCCAATGCAACGCCAGGGATAAATATCCTGAAATTCCAATTAGGAGGCACATCAGATCATGACTTGAATTTGGCCACTAATGGATTTTTGCAGTCTGTGTTTATTCTCATTAAACAGCCAATATACCAACTGTACTCACATTAGCTGTAGCTAACTAGCAACATATGTGCCAACCACGTGTGTTTGTGTGACAGCTCAGACTCTGATGTGAAAACCTACCATGAAAAAAAAAAAAATATTTCGTGATTTTTCTTCAGGTCCCTGTACTTTTCTTCTTATCTTCATAAAAAGAGCAAATATTCTGCTTAAGTTTAAACATTTCTAACTCTTGCAGTCATGTTTTGCCTAACATTGTACTGTCTAGGACAAATTTGCAACTGTTGCATTGACTCTTTATCAAATTAAGTCACCTCTAAAACAGTCTGGACAGTATGAACACACCTTTAAAATGAATGAAACGTCAACCCTTTTACCTTGGTGTAAGCTTAACACTCCAACAGACATTTCAAGCATAACGTAGCACATACTTTACACCTGGTCCTTGAACTTTTGTTAGGCCGAAAAAAAATCTAAAACCAGGCAGATATCCTTCCAGGTTTGGTATCACAAGCTGCAGCACATCTACAATCCAGCACTTTGGGAAATGTGTTGGTAATGGACGGCTCAGGGACAAACTGTAGGAAATATTAAAGGGTAACGCTAACCCGAACCTCAGCTGTTATGACTCTGAGCCCTCAGTTTTAATTATTGATGTAAACATCCACTTTGACACTTTCTCTGTCAGTGATGACAACCCAGCCGCTTGCCCGACACATGAAAGAGTAATGATGCACTGGTAGCCTTGATATCGGCAGGGTTCAGGGGATTAGCCAGAAATTTGCTGTCCAAGCAGTAATGCACATGGTTGTCTTTCCCCCCCTGCACGCCCTCACTCTTTCTGATAAGGCACATTTTACACAAGGTAGGAAACTTGAAAGACAGGGGCTGAGAGATCAAAGTGACCCATGCCGCTGATCCTCAAGGGAAGAGGCTGAGGGCACATTTAAATGTCTGCACCATTCATAAAAGTCAGACTGGAAACCCAACAAAGATAAGCCTCTGGGACATGTACATATTTTAAGTCAGCAAACAACAGTCCAAAGGGAATTACAAATGAAAAGTATAGCATTTTAAATAAGGCAAGCTCAAACTCAACCTTTTTTTAGCTTATGTAGAGTACAAGAAGCTGTATTTCAGCTTGCTAACACAGCCCTAGATTATGGAGGAACTGATTAAGCCAAGACCAGGTCACATAAACCTTCTGAAAAATACTGAGGTAGCTCCTGTGTGCCTGTGTGGCTGCTGCTCACACAGAGTTGAGCAGAAACTCAGGACACTGTCAATCACATTGACCCTGATCTGACCTGATTCAATCTCTTGCAATACATAAAAAAAATGATCAGGACGGTCTTATGCAATGTTCACATAGAGAGTCGTCAGATTTTTAGCACATCCAATTCCAGCTAATGATTTTTTTCTGAAGTCTGAAAAGTAATATAATACAATTGGACAAGATTTAAACATGACTGAAATATTATTCAACTTGCACTAGTGAAAATGCAATCCGAACATGCTAACTCGATTCCAAGCATATCTCAAAATCTGTTGAAAGATAGGATAATTCTGCTTCCAAAAAACCCCGTACACATGCAGCCACAGGATACAGAAACAGTGCCTATAATTTTCTCATGCAGACTTGCTTTACCTTCCTTGGTAGAGCAGCTGGTTGTGATACAGGGTCTCAGGATTGTACTCATATTGGAACGAGTCAAGAATAGTTTTACTCCCAATCCCTGCAAGCACACAATGTAAATATTACATTTCAAAACTAGTGCTCAAAGTGTGACTGTGTTCAGCTGTATCCAAATGATTTTTTTGGTTTGCATATAGCCCTATTTCACATTTTATTGAAGTTCATTGTATGAACAATCTCCATCAAAGATGCTGCGTACAACTTTATCTGTTATATTGGCCACCTCGGTTTAATATTTTGTGTATGTTGTTTAATTAAATTAGCTCAACAGGTTTGTTAAGCTTAAACTTAATTTAACAACTCCATAAGTTTGACTAAGTATGTAATATTGCCTTTAAGCTCTGTGCTTCAATGAGCTGAGTAACTAAATCTGATAGCTTCAGTTTTGCTGATCGTTACTGAGGCTACATCTCAAAAATGTTCCATCCCTAACTCAGAGATTAGTAAACAAACTTCATTAATAGTGACACTGTAAAATAATAACTGTGGGAGACTTCTAAAGATGTAGCATTGGCTTGCCAGATTGCATTTAACAATTTATTTGTCAAAGGCAAGGGTACAAAAGCAATAGCAGCCAAAGGCTGCTAAATGATGCAAGCAGTCGCACTGGAGATTGTCAGTTGTGGGGGGCTGCTGACAAGCCCTGAGCCCTTTTCACACACTGCAGCAACAGCATTAGGTTTTTTGTTCAATTATCCTGTTAACAGTGGTGTAATGATTAATTCAGTTGCACTTATGTCCATATACTGTACATTTACCAGAAAAATTCAGTGTTTGGGATCACATGACTTGACCGTTGCAGAAAGATGTTCTGGGTTTTGACAGGTTTTTGATTCAACTCAGCTCAGGAATCAGCACTGCTGGAGAGCAGCATTGACTTAGAAAGTAACAAAACCAGAACATTCTCACATACTGTAGGCTGCCTAAATAACTGGCAGATTTTATTGTTAAACCACTGGTAATCCTCTAGTTGAACTGCAGACACATTAAGCAACACAGAAATACCTTCAAAAGGGAAGATGCAATGCTTTTAAGACTCTGATGTAAAGCATTGATTTCCACCTGTGATTTGCAATGTGACTGGCAGGTGAGTCTTGTGTAACTCCACTGTTGACGTTGCCTAGGCAGCTGTATAAAACTGCCATACATACCTTTTGCAGGCACTTACACAGGAATCTTGAGGCTTTTGGTCCTACTGGGATGAAGTAAATGATTTACAGAAATCTAAAGCACTGAGTGTCTTTCATGGACAATGAACTGGATCTTCTTGCCAAACAATGCTAACAAGGAAAACTTTTTAAACACAATGTGTACTAAGAGGGACACGAGATCCTTTGTTGTTGAAAGATGGTATGTTATTTGAACATTTTACACAATCGAAATAAAAAGCCAACAGATATGCACTAAGAAAAGATGAACATTAACACTTTTATTTTTTAATAATCAGCATAAGCTAAGGCTATCTTGGCTACTATACTGTATATCCACTGGGCTTCACAGGTGCCAGCACATACTGCAGTTAGGTCTAGCTGGAAAAAAAGAGATCTGACCAGTTTTTAATACTTGTTTATTGATTATTATTATTATTATTATTACCCATTTATTGATTCATCCTTTATTTAATCAGTCTCATGAGATGAAATATCTCTTTTCAAGCAAAACCTGCCAACATGGTACCATACAGTAGTTGTACAAAAATGATGATAAAAATAGTAACCTTGTCTAACATGTTTTATTACCATGATTACAAAAATTGTTTTCCTGTGGTTGAACTATCCAGCCATTGGGTATTCTGCAAATTGGTCAGAATAGAGTTTTCAAAGTGTCGAAATTTCCAAATTCAAAACTACAATTTCAATGAGAAAGCTGACAGCAAATTATTATACTTTTGAAACACACAAATCTAATTTTGTTACCTTGTAATTTACAATGTTGATTTGAAGTCAAATTAGATTTGCCAGCTGCCAGAACACAGCGTTCCAGTGTCTGATGGGACACAAGCCATTTCCCCATGATTGGTGTCGTGGGCATGCACTTGAAAGTGCCTGAAAGCACTATTAAACATTCTACAATGGTTCAGAAAAGTAACATTTCTGAACATGAAGGTAATACTGCTTTACAAAAAAATGTAACCAAGATAAAGTTGAGCGCCAACAATTAATGTGTCAGTGTACCATGCCAACTTTGTTTTTGTAATGTTACAGCAGGTTAAGTGTGTTCTTGAGGCAGCAATGTGCATGCTGTTTCTCAAAAATACTACTCAAGTTGATTCTCTATTCAGACTTTCAACTAGTTATTTTTTGATGCAGGAGGTTTGTTGGTGGAGGAAAAGACATTTCTTTGAAATTATTATTCCTATCTGAAACAAGTTGTGTCTGGCCCTATGGACTCATTTAGTTGGGATCTAGGTTTGGATGTGGTTTATTTGAAAAATAATATCTTTGTTTTTTGTGTTTGGTCATAACTGGACCTCTGTACTGGATTTTTGGATTCCTGCACTACACACACAGACATGAAATTCATATAAATCTTTACACATGACAAGGGGTTTGATGGCCAATAAGTGTACTTCTCAAAACGTTCGACTGTTCCTTGAATTCATACAGCCCTATTCACCACACCAAATAGAAAATAACATCACCTTGACTTGAATAATGTATTTTCCATCAAAACCACTCACTGAGGCTTTGGCCCAGTTTTTCGTGGATTTAAATTGGGTTTTAATCAACACACTCACAGATTCAGTGCCCCCTTATGACATCTCAGGAAATGAAATTCAATCTCATTGACTCACAAAGCAGCAGCATGGGACGGGCCAACTTTCTCCATTAGACAACCGTGGCCTCAGAGGGAGGTGCTAATCCTCATCCCAAAAGGATCACACTTACAGTAGCTGCAAACTAGTCCAGCGCACATTGGGGTTCACCTTCTGATCATGTCAAACAGACATGCCACAAACGGCAGCGATATACCCTGGACCAGCAAACTGGACATTCTCCATACCTGATTGCATCTTAACAGGGATAGGACGTCATTGTCACAGTCCAATGTCTATTCCGAGCAAGTTCACTGGATTTCAGTTCAAAGTAAGTTCAAATGATAAGAGCACAGATGTCATTGTAGTTTATAGCATACAAAACCCACAAAAAATGTATATAGGAATAGAGTAGGTCTTTACATATCTCAAGTTCTTACCTGTAAGTGAGGATAAAGGGCATTGGTGTACTTGACTGCTGATAGTGGGGCTTGTGTTATTATTGGCACATGGAGGTGAAGATGAGCTGTACCACAAATCAAAACTTTTGATTTACCGGTCGATAATTGTTATAACCTTCACCCATGTTATTACAAGATTTATGTGGTGACTGAAAGAATATGACTGTGCATACAAGTGGCAAAAAGTTTCTCCACAAAGTTGCTGGAACACGTGGGGCCAGAGGTGTAAAAGATGCATATGCTATATTTTCCACACATAAAACATATATGTGTCTTCTAAATCTGACACAAGGATTGTGTATGCATATTCATGTCTTGTGCATTCAGCACACAGAATTTTAGTCTGGAATCTAAACTGAATTTCAAACATCAGGCTCGTTGTATGAATGCCACCTGTGTGTTTGTAGTTGTACTGTACCAGTCACAGCTCAGTGGGAGGAGACCCAGTGGTAGACCCAGGACATGCTGGATGGACTGTAGGACCACCCAGGTAATGGAGCACTGGAGTCCCCCAAAAGAGGCTGGAGAAGCTGCAGGGGTAAAGGACATCTTGGCTGCTCTTCTTACTTAATTGCCAGTGCAATCTTGACCCAGACAAATGGAAAGAATTGTAATAGATAACCAGATGAAAACAAAATTACAGATGACCATTTACTGTTTTGTCTATGTGTGAGATCAAATTAAAATAAAGGGCACAAGAATACAATGCTTTCTTTGATCAAATGGAGTTTTGTATTATCTGGTCCTGTGTGTGTGTCTGATTTGTTCTGAGTTAACGTGCTTTGCCTGCCACAAATGACATTTTGAACTTTTATGGCAGCACATGATATTGCTTAAATAAATAATAATGTTTTTTTTGCTAATCCTATTGGTACTGCAGTTGTAATAATTGGTATTGTAAAAAAAAAAAAAAAAACGTTCTAATTATATGATTTATGGTTTGAGGTAGCATGCTTTCCGTCTTCTTTTTGAATACTGTGGGAGAATTTTCTACTTTAGCAAGTCAGTGTAATCTAAAGGTTGGTGATACAAGAGGGACTGTATAGAAAATCTGTAATAAATCAGTGTACAGTTAATCTTGGATGTAGAAAAGAGTCCTACCATTGAAATTAGATGCCTATTCAACACTTTGAATAAGCCCTGTATCTGCTTTAGGTAACACAAAAGCATGACAAAGTACTTTCTTCCTTTTTAAAGAAATTTGAAAAAAACAATCCACTTGGTTGATCTGCAACATAGATCTGTCTGTCACTCCTCTGAACCTAGTCTGGAAAAATGTGATCCTGATTATTATCATGCAAAGCATTGTGAATTATGACATTGTAAATGCATCAATTTGGCAAGCAAGCCTTCTACAGGGAGAGGATCCAGGTCTTTGCCAGGCCTTGCATTGGAAGTAGGGAAAAATGCACAGCTGCAAAGTCATTGTTCATCTAACCACCACTCATTAACACCACCTTCACTCAGATCTCACAAAGCACAATTGTCTTCTGGGTAGAAAACAGATGTAGGTTTCTGAATTTGTCTCTCTTTGAATGCAACCAACAGCTTTACAGCGGACATTTTCTTTTTTTTAACCTTTGAAGTCTGGCCATGATTACCAAAATTGTGGAAAATACCTTTTTATTACTTTGTTCATTTATGGTTGACGTGGGAAGTTTAAATGTGCAACTTCAGCATGCTGTAGAGGGTACAAAAAGTGAGAAGTGTAAAGCCCATAACCCACCAACTTATAAAACTGTTATAGATTTAGGTGAAGATAATTACATATTTTTATTACCAACACTTGTATTTGACAATGTGTGAACTCATGTTTTCATTGGTTATCAGGGAACAGACAAATTCAAACCACCACCGTTTTTGCTGTTTGCAGTGTTTTGCATTTAAACCTCTGCCACCCCTGGGAGTTATTACAGTTGAAATGCTGCTATTTCTGTGTAGGCCTGCATGCACAATAACTCACTAAAAGGTTTGACTCCAGTTGTAAAGACCTATTTTATTTATCCTTCAATGTTTTTGATGCAAAACACAGCTGCCAGTACTCCCCAAGGAAATTCAAAGGCTTCTGCTCCCAGTCCCACTCTCGCAGAGATCACGTCACTAAAGAAACATTTGAGTTAAAGGGTTCTAATAATATATGATTATATGCCTGAATGGGTTAAGGTTTATTGAGGACGATGCTTTAAATAATAACATGGTCCAAGTCGCTTTATCAATAGAACAGGTTTCCTCATGCACCTCACAGACTTACTAGTTATGCTTGAGGGCACTTACATCCTTGTTGGCACCTGGGGTATTCCGTTGCACACTTGACATGCACTCCCATCTGAGACTGCTAGTGTCACACTTTGGCCTGAGGGTTAAAGCAGACCAGGGGAGCAAAGGAGTCAGCCTCTCTGCCTCGCCTCCCTGAGGAATGGAGCACATGTGCATTGTGAGCATGAACTGACTGGGTTTGTCACGACCCCCTCCTCACACCCCTCCCCTCCTCTCCCCGGTGCTGTAGTGCACAACCTCTGCATCAGCTTTTCTGTCACCATCTGAAGTACAGCTTCAAGTGCATTGTGAAACTAAAATTTAAACAGACAGCTGAAGGAAAGCGTTAAGCACTGAAGATAAATTATAGTTTTGGCTGTCTGCAAAGCAAACATTCCCAGTACTTCACTCTTGTTATTCCAGTTATTATGTGTATCCCTAAATAGATGCGCACAGTTTCCTAATTTCTGCAAAATCTAGGACAAAGTGGAGGTACAACATGTGTAATATGAATATGACTATGTGAAATATAGATGTTTCATTCTTTGGCCAGCAGTTAACAAGCTGGTGGTGAAAGCTCTCAGCTGGCGTTAAGTCCACTGTACAGTCAAGGAATCAGAGTAACGACTCAGAGTGCAGCATGACCTGTACATGGTCTGCTGGTTTCAAGGCTAGGTCACATGACAAAGGTTTAGTGTGGGTAGAGGTGGTTGAGTACACAGAGTCCGCACAGCTGGTGCCTCAGTGGGAGGCGGACAAGGCCAGTTAAGCCCCTTTCACACATGCAGTCTATCCCTGAAATGTTCAGGAACATTTCCTGCATGGGGTCATGTGTGAATGGGAGCAGGGATCGATATTCAGAGAAATCTGTACCGCCAATTTCCCACCTCAACACCTAGTAACATTTCAGGGAAAATGCCAGTACGGCTGTGTTGTAAAGGAAAGCAGTAACATTGCAGGGACAAGCACGTAAAGGGTTACGTCCGTCTGACAAAAGACGCTTTCACGTGGAGCGAGCGAACCAATCACAAGACTCCGCTGATGACGTATTTGAATCTGCGACTTGTTTACGGTTGCCTTGCCAATGCTTTCGCGGGTGATTTGATAACTTAATATTAAATACATTACATGAATATTGGCACCAGACAAAAACACCTCCTCGACTGCCTCTGTGCTGTCAGGAAACACATTCAGCTACATGTAAGTAAGGACGGATCAGAAAGGGACAACAGGAGTGGCACTGACATTCTTATATTAATCCAAAAATGGAAAAAGGTGAGAATCTCTAAACAAAGGATTCTTCTGTGTGCGCTTGGTTGTTGAAAAGTTTATGAAATTACCACTCAAACATAATCAGTCTGGAAATTGATGTATGATACCAAGCCAGAGGCACAAGGACTACATTCAGATGGAAATGGAAAACAGAGATAAGATCTTGTATGTAAAGATTTAACTGGATCATTTCTAAACACAGAACCAAGGCTGTACGTGCTTGGTTGTTTAAGTTTTTCACTCAGGAAATACATGCACATATCAAACCAGCCGCACAATACTATTTTTTCTTTATCCTTAAATAGACAATAAATGATAAATGCCCAAACTCATATCTTATTGACTTTCCTCAAGCAGCCACGTCACCATGTTCGACATGGAAGCAAAATGCATTCTGTTCTACTTTTAGCTTTCCATCTCCTGTTAGCAGATATCACAGGAGAGACAAGCAGTCAAAATAAAATAACTGTTTCATGAAAAAATATCACCACAATAGCTTGAACAGAAAAATAATGTACTATTCATTGGAGCAGAGGCACTACAGTAAAGTCTACACTGTAGTACAGCTACTGCTGAAGTTGTTCTGTAAGCTTTTAATGCATGACGTACTTATGATGCTGTACACAATATATCTGTGCTAATGGCTTTATATATATATATATATATATATACACACACCCCTATAGGGGTAATGTTTTGTACACTAATTTACTTTGACATTCATTTTCCATTTCTTAGAACATCATTGAGTATTTACAATGCAAGAACGTCATCTGACAGTATGAATATGTATGACTACAAGAGTGTTTGATAAATGATGATAGGACACGCAACGCTATTGCAGTTACACTTCTGCTTGTACCCCTTCTGTGCCAATTACACTTCACCTAAAATGACTGAGCCTTTGATGTAATCTGAAGCAAAAAAACATTAATGACATGATTTGCATGAGGTGATTAAGAGCAAAGTCACCTGAGGGGTTTATCTTCTGGTTAAGTAAGAGTAGAGTCACACTGAGCAGTTCACTCAGCAGTTCACTCAGCTTCAACAAACAGCGAGCTGCAGATACTGAGTAATACAGATGATTCAAGACAAATCAGTCCATATTCCCCTGTTTACAGAATGAAGCCTGATACGGATTAAGGTACTGGAGGGAAACAAATTGGTTGCAAGATTAAGGAAATTAGCAATAGATGAACTAACTTTACAGTTTAAATTTTATATATTTATTTGATTTACTCTGTACTAAATATATTGAAAGATAATGAAGTGAGATTAATAGAGCACCCACTCCTCATAATATTTCTATATCCCCACCATCACTTTCAAGGAGATTTCCATTACCATAAACTCTTTGTAGCCATGTCTCACTGCTATGGTTGCGTTATTGCTCCTCAGTGCTTATCGTGACTACTTGAAAGCACAGAGTAGAACATTATGGAAGTCCTTATATACTGTATAAGGTAGATATATAGGTAAATATACATATTTAGATTAAATAGTAAACTAAACAAATACAACAACAGAAACTATGCATGCAAGTTCAATTTCAATCTTTCTAAGCAGCACAAGCCTGCTTACAGATTGTACAGAATAAGATGTACCATGTTTTTTAATTCCACAAAAATAAACCCATTAAAGTTAAGAAGAGTCTAAAGCAGGGTTCATCAACTGGCGGCCCCCCGGGCCACATCCGGCCCGCCAAGGCTTCCTATCCAGCCCGCAGAATATAAATGAATTCAGAAAATGCGAGGAGGAAAAAAATGCGCTACGATATCAAGAATACCAGCATGATGGTACAGTGGTTAGCACAGCCGGCAGGGTAGGTGAATCTTTTGTTCTTTTATGAATGGAATGCGGCTTGTGCCATATTTTCATGCAAGAATGGGGACAAATGTTTTCACATACTTTTTGCATGTCTGACAAACAATTCAAAAGGCTTTTCTTCCGGCTTCTTGCAAGCATTTTCCACCAATCAGGACACTGATAGCAACAAAACCGATTAATATGTCCTGCCAATCAGGACTACATTCTGCAATTGCGTTTCATATGTTAAGTGTTAGTGTATATATACACACATATATAAATTTGAAAGTCCGGCCCCCACATTGTCTGCTTTGAAAAATTCTGGCCCTTGGACAAATGTAGTCGATGACCCCTGGTCTAAAGCATTATCAGAGCTGTATTTAGCAGCAGGTTGTGCGTATTAATGCTTAAATGGAAAGGCACCAGGCTATTTACAGGTATTTGAGAGTAATAAAACTGCCAAAAGAATACTATAGTCAAAATTCATAGATTTGGTTCTTTGGATCTTTCAGTGTATGGGGGGCCAAGATTAAAAACAGGTGTAAAAACATGTTATTAAAGGAAATAGAAAGGGGAGAGGTTTGTGAATGTACATGTACTTGATATTTCAGTAATTTATTTGTATATTGTGTAATACTTTCAAAAAGTCTGTAAAGTAGCAGAGGCAGTCATGATTTGGGGCAGGTCAGGACCACTAGAGATAAGGTATATTAACTTTTGTTTGTTTGCTTCTTTTTTTTTTATTTTATATTTTTTGTCTTTGCATGTCATGTCTTATGATGGATTGATTCTGCGTTTTGGTATTCTTCTTTCTTTTCTTTTTGTGAACATTTCTATATTGTTTATGATCTAATTTCATACAGAAGGCTTAGAGTGCTTAAAGTTTGAGTGCAGAAAAACAAAACAAATAATTTACCACCAGGTAATAAGATGCTGTCTGGTTGTAAAGCTTCATAGCCAATAAGATCTGTAACAACGCTGATACTCTATCATCGTTGGGAAACATCAGAAACGAGTACAAGATCTGACACAACATGGCAGGAGAAAAAATTGATGTTACTCCGCATGATGGAGATGAACTGACTAATTTTCTCAATCTGAAAGTTATGTCACTTGTCACTGAGGGGTGGATGTGAATGGCTCTTCTCTGATTCGTCCACTAGATTTTCCTTCTTATTTAGCTTGAGGGCAGTGACTTTCCTTTCAATTCCAAGTAATAAAGCATTTCTCGCACTCAGGTCCAACTTTGGAGTAACTTAAATGGGGTTTCTGGAAGTTTGACCGACAGTTCTCACAATGCAAACCCTGCAGCATCCCAAGCGAAGCCAGACAGACAGTGGGGAAACTCAGTCACTCATCTCTGTTAAACATCAGTGGCAAAGTTTTCATGTAATATTTGTTGTCATGTACTTCAGTAACCCCTGATTGCATGCATTACTTGCCTGATTGTACTAACTCAGCTTGAAAGCCACCCCATTATACACATGGTTTCAGGTTTTCTCATTCTCCATCTCTCCTCCTCTCCCTCTATCTTTGGATGTGTATTGCTGAAGCTGATGGCCCCATGGGCTTTTATTTGAATGGATATTCAGCTCTGTAAGCGGTGCCATCTCCCAGAGAACTGGGAATGACTCTGAATTATGCTGCTGACCTTCCGCACAGAACTTCTCTCGTCAACGTGAACTCTGAAAGAAGAAGCTGAGGCCCTAATCAAGTACAAGCACTTTATATTGATTTCCTAAAAGTTCTCTTAATCTTTTATTGCAGAAAAGTTTCAGCAAAAGACAGTTTGGTTGGTGTCTTGTCATTTGAGTTTATTGGTCTTCCAGCACAGTCACAGCCGAGGGGTCTGTGATTGAGCTATCGTTCTAGTTAGATTTCATCACAGAAGGTTTTACACGGTCTTGTAAAATGAGAAAGTGTCAGACTTTCTCAGCAGGGCTGAGAGGGACAAATGAGACAAGACAATATAACACTGTCTTGGCCACATTATTTTTTAGTTTTGTCATGGTGTGCTAATACAGGACAAGTGTGAGTAAAAATCATTTTCCACTGATTTCCTAAAAGAGACACAATCAAATCAACAATCAAGATCAATTAGTCTGAGACATGTGAAGCATTTGCGAGGTTGAAAAAGTGCTCTTAAATGAAATTGTTCTATATATTCTACTATATAGCCTGATTAAATCAAGCTTGTCCTATTTTTTCTCTGTGGAAATAGCTTTGAAATGTTTGGGATTTCAGCATTCACTGTTAATGAAATGTTAATTTCATTTGTTTAGCGCTATTGACAAAATGTTTGGAGTGTCTTATGTGCTAATGAGTAATACATGGTTGATTGATTTAATCATTATAAATTGATTTAATAAGATGTAGACATGCTGTCAGTTGGCGGGATACAGACCTGCCAGAGTAACAGAACTTTATTTTTTGAGGTGTTCCAAGCAGAGTTTTATCTTAAAATATACCAAATTTAAAAATGTGGTTGCCTCTGGCCTACTGTTTTCTGCCCTCTCCATATCAGGTTCTCTGGGAGATTCATAATGGCCTTAAATAAACCAAGGTCTTTTCAGACGCGAGACTCCTCATGTGAATAAACAGGCAGACAAGCGCGCCACAAGTAAACGTCAGGCGCTCTATGCATGGGAACCATGGAAACGGCTGTATCTGTATCCCAGCTGGTAGAACTGTATTTTCTTTATAGGCTATAGCGACATATTAAAAATATCTTCTAGAAAAAAATGTAAAGAAAAAGTCTATAACTAAATAACATAACTACTAACTTTCAAATTAGTTCAGTTTGCTATTAAGTTGAGTTGAGTTTAGTTGAGAAAACAGTTATATAGGTCCTAGGCTTATTTCAGGGAATTGATTTGCACTGCACGTCGCGTAGAAAAAAGTTCAAGAAAATTCAACTCTGGCAGCGGGCAGACGCGACAGTTTCACGGGATTGCGCCTCCCTACCTTCCCGCTCGCCTTTCATTGAAAATTGATTATAGGCGCGTCAATCGCTCCCCATCTGAAAAGACCTTTACACAACGTGACGCCCACCTGTTCCCGTTCTCGCCTGCCTGCTTTTCTCTGTTGGCGGCTAGTCAGATTGGCCTGATGACTTCATCGTACCACACACCAAAGCTAGTGTAGATAACCTGAGGAACAACTGGACATAGAGTCTGGTGATGCAGAGGTGCTTCGTTTGTGTGACACAACTAAAAGTAGAGAGAAGAGAAAGTATTCAGGGATTTCGCCGGGAATAGGCTACAAGGAACTAAGGGCATCCCAGCCTGATGACTTCATTGAACCACACACTAAAGCTAGAGTACATAGTCAATTAGTTTTTACTTATAAATTTATGCTGTGAAGATCAACAATATCTCCTAGTAGGCCTATCTTTTTTTCCACTAGAGAACGTAATGCTTAATGATTTGCTGATGCCGGCCGATACACACGCCAACTTGTGAATAAGGGCGTATGGCACAAATTCTTTTCCACTTCAATCACTGGTAGGCCATTATATTACCCACCATCTGGTATTTAGGTAGGCTAACACAAGTAGGGAGTGGAATTGGACAGCTGAGAACAGAATGTCTCTGTCTAGATGAGTCATACGGCAGTAAAGCAATTAAAAGAATTTGAGTTCCCCATCAGCCAAGGTTACACCAGTCTCTGCTGCGTTTACCATTGGGTAAACACACAGCAGCACTGTGGTGAATGCCAAACAATATCGCATAAAATATCACCATCTATCATTCCAAAAAGACCCAAAAGAATAACACTGAACTTAAAAAAGTGTGGCATGACTGTACAATTAAAATGTGCTATGCTATCACATACTTCCTAATTCTAAATTATTGATTTAATTATCATGAAATCAGTCAAAGTCTAGACAAATGTCAGCAGCTCAAGTTTCCAAAGAACGTGTCACTAATCCTGCTGTCTTGCTATCCCACCTAAATATCACAAGGGATATTCACACCAGATCTCGTGTATTGATAGACGTTTGCCACGTTTAGGAAGGAAACAGCTTCTGTGTAATCAGATACTGTACCCTGCACATGTCAGGTACATCCAGTCAGCTGAGATTATCTCAGCCTTGGTCTGTGCCAATGCTTGTGTGCAAGTGTGAGACCTGCTGTTCTAGCCTGGCCCACAGTCATACAATCATCAAAAGCGGTCCTCTCATGCATCTTTGCATGGTTATCAGGTTTCTCAGGACAGAACAGGGAGGATGTTGGCTCCTGGCGGCTCTGCAGGATTCCTCTAACCCATTAACATCAGCAGCCTAATCCTCCAGCTGGCTGCAACCGGAAGGATCTGACAGAGGACTTTTGTCTCCAGTGTCTGAAAACTGCCCTTTGCTGAAGGTGAGGATGAAATTCGTCCCCCAGACTTTTTAATCTCAGAGGCCCTGTCAGGGAGGCAGTTTAATTATGACTGATACAGCCATGTGTGTCTGTGTGAGCCTGTGTGTCTATAGAATATCAGTGACAGTGTGGCTGTGTGTCCTGCTGCCAGTGTGTGTGGGGCGATGGGGGGCACCCAGCTTTTCAATTAAGAAGCCAGTCTGATGGACATGAACAGAGCCCTGTTCTGCACTACACTCATCTATTCAATAAAAAAAAAAAATCACGTTTGACTATAAGGCTAGGTTTAATCCGTCTGTACGACCACTCCATGGGTGATTAGCCAACACGTACTTAGTGTCAACAGCCAATCGCCTTGTTTCTGCACACGTTTAATTGTGTTTGCGCGTATGTGAATAAGTAGATTTTTGACACTTAACCATGACCTTTCGTAAGAGGGGAGTACTCAACTTTCTAAAAAACGTCTTCGTTTCTACTCTTTCCTTTATCAGGTGCTTTGTCCAGCTATGTCAGACAACCCAGTGTTCTTTCCTGAAAGGCGGGTCAACAAGCATTGAGGTGAGGATTATGAGCAGCATGTAGTTATAAGTCAGATTGTGGGAGGAATATGACATTTCATGCAAAAAGTACAAAAAAAAAACATGGTGTCACTTATGATACAACTGCACTGCCCTTGAGCTTGTGTTGTTGTGATATTCAAAGTATTAATTGTTATGTTATATGTAATGACAGACAGAAGGACTGACTAGAGATACTGAAACTGCAGTCAATTAAACTTCAGGCTGATTTATGTTAGAAAGGAAAATCTGAAACAAAATGACTCAGGATATTTGCTGACAAACATACTGAGTCATTATGCAAAATCTCATAGTCTGATGTTTCTAGCGTTTTAATGCACAAATGCAAATGGATTAAGTTTGCCAACAAGTGCATACATTCTAAAATTATTCTTTTATGCTCTTTGTAATTGAGTGGGAAAACCAGTTTTAATGTACTGTACATTTATTGAGTTGCATACATGTACAAGCAAGTCATATTAACACTTATATATAAGGATAAGGATATAAAATGAATACAAATACTTCAGTTATACTGGATTTCTTCTTTTCCCTGCACTGCTAGGTTGTGGCAGCTAACTTTCTCATCATCTATTTATGGTATATGTCTAGCAGAGAAGATGAGGGTTACACTTACTGTGACACTGCTGCCAGCATTCATCATCATCATGTCATCATGTTACCGAGAGCAGTATACACTTGATACTATGTGAGAAGTTGAGGGGTAATGGTCTGTGTGTGTAGGACTGGATCTGTGCAGTTGCATACTGAATCCCTCCTCCTTTTTCCAATTTACCAGTCTGTGAAAGTTCACAAAAGGTACAAACAGTATTTACTATAAAGTGAATCTACACACAAAATGTTCAGAAGCTTTGTGAAGACAAGCAGTAGACGCAAGGACTGGGACATGAGAGGTTAATGTGAAAATAGCAAGAGCTGCATTTTGTCTGGGGAAATATGGACAAGGTTCTTTAGGATTAGCCAAAGTGGATTTAACTGGAGCGCAAACAATAAGGGAAGGCGCAATTAAAACTGCTTCATTTGACAAATGCCTCTCGACGTAAACATATTATTAGGCAGGGAAATGGCAGGCCTTTTTTTTTTTCATAAGTTGACTTTATTAGCAGTTCCATTGGTCAGGGCCTCTTGAGGTCAGACAGCTTTTAAAATTTACACAGCTTTTCTGGTGATACTGCCGCCTTTTTGGTCTTAAATTGACTTTCTTGGTACTTGTTGAGGTCAGGGCGCTGTAATAAGTGGGGAAGCGGTTGATCCCCATAGCTAATTACACGCCACATGGCATTGTTATTATTTGCTAATTGCATGCTGTGAGTTGCAGAAGACGCCTTGCCTTGGAGATTTTTTTATGTATTAAGCCCATGAATTTGGCATCAACACTGGCGGCTTACTGGCAGTCAATAATGTTGGTCCCCTCATAACCATATAGAAAATCCTCTGAAGGGGGGAGGGGGGTGGGTACTTGCTTCACTTTTATTAATCATTGAAGCAAAGTCTATTTCTTGGCTGCAAGAAGCACATGCAGACACTGATGGCTATGAGAGGGGGAGGTATAACACACACTCCTCCTAAAAAGATTTGCATATAATGCAGGCATATTTCAGAGGAATATCTCCATCAGTTGTTATTTTTATGTGTCAGTATCAGTTTGTTGTTTTTACACTAATTGCATAACACTTGATAGTATGTCTCTATAAGACAAATATCTGCCTCCTAACTTTTTGGGAACTCTGGGTGCTAGTGCCACTTTAAAATGATAAAACCTGAATTTTTCATTTTTTAAAGAAGTGGCCTTTACCCTGACGGCCGATTTGGTTAAGATTCTTGAGTTTGTTATCTATATTTTTCAGTCCTCATTATATGTGTCTATTTTTCTTCTACTATTCATCATTACTCAGCTCAGAAAAGCCACAAGGAAGTAGTGTGCGTTTTGGGGGGTTATGGTATGCAAATGACTTGTTTTTCACCAAGTCTGCCTCTGAACAAATAGTGATTTAGTCAAGAAAAAAAAACAAAAACACAAATGACACTCAATGAAAAGTGCATTAGTGTCAGCAAAGCAGTGACAGACATATCTTTGAGAAACAAATCCTTGAAAACAGCTTTGATAGCTACAATTTGGACTGTCAAAAATGCACATTTTGTAGCATGGCATCATCTAAGAGGCTTGCTGTTTTTGAAGGGCAAGTGTCTCCCCCATGTCAACAACTTTCTCACCCCAGCTGCTTGACAGAAACCTTTGCATTTTCCATAGAAAACTATTACTATTACTATAAACTACTATTTATTAATTATCTAAGAAGCTGTTCTTGCATGCGTTAGTATATTCACAAATCATGGTACGGCAGAACACTCATGGACAGGCTGCAGTTGTCTGGGTGAGGAGGCAAATAACAGCATTCTATCTATTTACCTTAAAGCTCAGGGTCATCGGTTCAGATGTGTGTGTGTGTGTGTGTGTGTGTGTGTGTGTGTGTGTGTGTGTGTGTGTGTGTGTACATGCGCACACACCACACACATTTAATAAGATGAGGATGTGTGAATGTGAAATGTCTAGATTTATGGGAACATGTCAAACAAGTCAGCTGAATCACTGCAAGAAGATGAGAAAGGTGTCAACTGTAATACTGTTCACCTCTCATGTTGACACCACAGCTATGGCAATTAAAATATCCTCTTGTCATACTTGACTTAAGCTGTGTCTCAAATCGCGTACTTCCGTACTTATACTTAATATTTTGAGTGCATAAGTGCGTTCACACTGACAAGTATGGCAAAATGCAGTGTACTATGAGTACCCGGATGATGTACACAAAACAGTCAGAAAGTTGAGTGTGGAACGCTGCACACTTCTCACACTCAATGGCCGCCATCTTGGCTATGTAGCGGAAGGGGCGGGACCACCAACGTATGAAAATGGCGGCCGCGGTTGCGATTGTTACGGCTAAAAGTAAAAGCACATTCATTTTTTATTCATTTTTAATATAACTGAATTGAAGTCAAGTGAGCAAACAACCTGGCGGATATTTCGGCGTGCAGCAATCGCGGTGAAATGTTGGTGATAATGGCCCGCCTGGTTGCAATCC
The DNA here is from genome assembly GCA_008360985.2 of Macquaria ambigua. Taxonomy (NCBI): domain Eukaryota; kingdom Metazoa; phylum Chordata; class Actinopteri; order Centrarchiformes; family Percichthyidae; genus Macquaria; species Macquaria ambigua. The sequence goes on from VMKM01003053.1 coordinate 26,643, forward strand.
GCCATTAAATAGAAGAAGAAGACGCGATCAAAGGTTGCGTTCGTCATTTCCAGCAGTATTCAATTTGAGACAACACTACCCTGTCAAAATTAATGCACTACGCAAGTCAGTACATAGTGTACACAGTATACTGCATGTAAGTGTACTCACGGAAGTACGCCATTTAAGACACAGCATTAGACTTAGATTCCACAGCCATGTTAGCAGCTCTGTTAAGCTATACTTTGACACAGTGTGCTTTGAGCTAAATGTTAACATCAGCATGCTAACATGCTCATAATGACAATGCTAACATGCTCATAATGACAATGCTAATGTGTTAATAGTTAGGCATGGCAATGTTTACCATGTTCACCATCTTAGTTTAGCATGTACTGTAAGCATGCTAACATTTGCTAATTAGCACTACAAGCCAAATATAGCTGAGGCTGATAGGAATGCCATTAGTTTAGTCCAATACAATGTGGTATTGCTGGCGGTGCTAATTGAAAAGATAAAGGATCCCCGAGTTATTAGAATTCATTCTGACAAAAAGTCATAAATGTCTGATCAACATTTCAACTCAATAGTTGCTGAGATATTTTAGTCTGTATCAAAGTGGTGGACTGGCCAACATTGCCATCACTAGAGCTATGCTGCTAGTGTGGCTTAAGTCATAAGTTAATTTTACAATACCCAGGACATCTCAAACACTGACATCTATATGATTTCTCCTGCTATTAAAAGATACACCCCGGTATGTGTTAGACATGTATTAGAGCTCGTTCCAACTCTTTGCTCAGCTCAGCCCGTGTTTCATACTGTCATAGCTCTGCCAGCTGGCTCCAGTCTCCAGACACCGTCTTCACCTTCAACATGTCTCTCTCTAACCTCCTTCCGTCTCCTCGTGAAATGGCTACAATTGCCTAATGAATTCCCCTTCATTACAACCACTCTGTCACAAGACCAACTAACCGTAGAGCGCGTGGTGTGTGTTGTGTTTTCGTGTCTGTGCCCTTTTGCTGTCACCAGTGTTGACTTAGCTGACAAAAAGCTGGACATTTTCTCTCAGATTAATCTGCGTGGTGTATGTGCGCGCATGTGTGTGTCATTGCATGAGTGTATCTATTTTGATATATGCCAGAATGTGTCCGTGTGTACATGCGCAGTCATGTCAAAGAGGGATTTCTTTTTAATATTGAGATAGGTCAGAGAGATCTGCGCGTCTGTGTGTGTGTGCGTGTCAGGGGAGGTGTGTGCAGCGCAAACAAGAATTACATTTCAAGTCACGTTGCAATACTAACAAGAATGACATTTTTCTGTTCTCATCATGACATTTTATCACAGTTATTTCTTTGACCTGAGGGCCGCAGGGGAGAGAATCCAGAGAATGGCCAACAGGGAACAAGTAGAGGAGGCTACATATTTTGTGAGCCGCAGAAATAAAGCCTATCTAATTGGGATCTTATATATTGTCTGTCAATGAGTCTTTTTCCAGAGGCAGTTCCTGATACCGGCATTATTAACATTTTTCCTTTCTCCAGTTCAGGATCATTTCCATACCGGGAGTGTTCTTGTCAAACTATTTCTGCTGCTGTTTCTCATTTTAACAAACAAGTTTCCTGTTCAAAACTCATCTGTTCAGTGTTTTCAAAAACAAATTCTAATGAGTTCATTACCAAGCCTTTTTTAGATTGCTTGTATTTTCCAGCTGTACATAAAGTCACTGGATAAATGAGCAGCAAATGTACACACAGTAATGATAACTGCAAAGAATAACTGTATTGAGAGGAGATTGATATGGTTTAATTACTCTGATCAATAGTTATTTGGAACAAATCATTTGTTAGGTTAAATGCTTCATGCTAATGATTCAATCTATAATTCCTCCGTGGCATTCATGATATAGCATAAAGAGAAAATTACATGCGAGATATATAATAATGCTATTGATGCTGGTGCACGGGCAATATTTCAACTTCCACCTACTCAACTGCTTGGATCACACCCTATTTAAAATAGCTATTATTTCAAAGTGATTACAAGGGACAACTAAAGCACAATCCACAATATGCCTAATCCCATTTCCCCCAAAGATCCTCCGTTAAATGATGACTGATCTGATTTTTACAGCTGGAGACAGGACAGTATGTTTTGCTTGACACACGGCTGCAAAGGAATTGCTCCCTCTTAGACGGAAACCACCTCAAGACCTTTCAATCCCCCTCTGGGTCAACACATGTCATTCAATTGTACTTGAGGAGATTTTGCTTGGCAGAATCCTCCCAGCCACTGCTAAAAGCTTTACGTCCTGAACTGTGGTGATGTAAGCTTTCTTCATGTAATGTTAATTTAATAGACAGTTTTATGCTTTTCTCATTGTGGTTATGTGTGGTGAGATGGGTGTGCACTCCTGCAGTTTAGAGCACAGAGGGTTAATGGTTTATTATTTATTACAGTACTCGTTTGTTGTGGTATTCACCCAATTGTACATCAATTAAAATCAATTAAAACAGTTTAATCACAAAAATGAAAAAGTTACACAGTAGGTTAAATGCTAATAACAGAGGTGAGAGTCCTTTAGTGGCATTCACAGGTACCTGCCTGCAAAACACTCATTAACTATCCCCCTATCCTTGCATTATTACACTGGCTTCCCGTTCATGTCAGGATAAACTTCAAAATCCTTTTGTCTACAAATCTCTCCATTGTCTGGCTCCTACATATATACTCAGATCCTCCCACCGTGGCATGTTGGCTATGCCCCGTTTGTGGAAAAAAAAAAAAGGCAGGGGACAGGGCTTTTTCTGTAGCGGCTCCTCGGCTCTGGAAAAGCCTGCCGGCGGCCATTAGACAGGCTGAGTCTGTGGATCCTGAACACTGTTAAATGAGTTCAGAGGAAACACTGCAAGCTGTCAATAAGCAGTTGAGTTCTGCTTGCTTTGAATTGTCTAAACCCTTAATAAGAAACCTGTCTTCAACTGCCATGTCTGTATCTTCACTAAGAAAGACCAATACTGCGCCATGTTTAAATGACAGTTCATCAATGTGGTTAAAGTGGCCTAAAATACAGGTAGGATGGAAGCTTAAAATAGAAAATAAAAGCAGAGTTGATGCTCAGATTCCACTAATTTCATGCTTGATGTCTTCACATTTCCACACAGATCTCAGTTAACCACATCCCAACTTGAGCATCTAAAAACTGCAGAACAAACAAAAGGAATGCATCGCAACATAGGAAAGGTCAGGCAGAGTGACTGTATTTGATTGGTACTTTTTGGATCATGACAAATTATTGGTAAAAAGTGATGATCACAATGAAAGTCATTGCTGTTCTGTGAAGGCACTGTGTGGGTGGTACTAAGTAAGTGAGTATGCAGGCTCATACATCGCTCCTATATCTTCTTTAGGGGCCTCACAATCATTTGCCAGGAGGATTTTATTTATAATTGGCAGAGATTTAAAATGTGAGAATCAGTTGCGCCACCAACGCCTTTATTCTTTGACCCCCTACTAAATTACCTGTATAGAGTTTACGAAAGCCTTGACAGATTCGTGCAGCGTTGTCGTTTTAATTTTATACTCAATGAGAGACTTTCGATGAATAGGATGAAATTAGCCCCATCTCAGAAACAGCTTCTCCTTTCAGTTGGGTGACATTTGTGCATCTGCGTTCATGTGAATTCTGAGTTACGTAACTCAAGTCTCCCACTTCCTCATTGTGCAACATTTAAAGAAACCTGTGCTCTTCTGTCTCACAGGTCAATGCCATTAACAGCACTGTGCCCACCTGGCAACCAACTGCTGTGCGAGGACCCTGGCATTCCACACATTTGTGCTCGCAGCGTATACTGCGAGCACCCACACATGCTGGAGTGAGTAATCATTCCCTTCAAGATGTGGTCGTCATTTTTCTGATCACGACAGCAATTGTGCACGGCCTTAAATGCAGCCCGACCCAGACTGGCTCGTGATTTTCCTCAAGCCACTCTATGAAATGAGCTGAAGTATGATAGGGCTGATGAATCCCTTCAGCGTCTGTTGATATAGCTGGTCATGGTGTTTAGGGGGCCTTTTTAGATATCATAATCAAGTCGCATCAAATCCATGACTTCTCAGCATTGTCTTCAGGCCTGTTCATTTAATGCCGCCATGGGCTTTTAATGAGGGGCACATTGTAGAGAAAGGCAAGTAGTGATGTGATTTTAATAGGCTCACTATGGTCCACTGGCAAGGGAAAACAGTCATTGCATTAGTTCTCTCGGAGCGCATAATTTAAGTAAGCGAGGGGAGCCGGGATGTTGTCTGCTTGTTGGAGTTCAGTCTTATAGAGGAGCCGTGTCGACGAGATGGCATGTCGTCTTTCAATGTAGATAAGGTGTTTGGAATACATTAACCTTTTCCTCATTTGTTTTGTGTGTGTACCCTTTTTGTTCCACCGTGAAATGAGAAGTCTTTGCAGCTACAGGGCAAATCGGAGCTCACATGGGGCTCACGAGGCAGAGGCATGTGACACCTGAACATTAGCCTTCAATCGAAATGAGAAAAGATGAGCGGAGAGGAGCAAGGGGGAAAAAAAAGACAAGAGATGTAGGAGAGGAGGGGGGTTGGGGCGGCAGCAGCGGCTTGTTCAGGGTTTGGGTAACAGCTATTTCTTGTCTCCCTCGCTCATTCTACCTTTCTTTTCATTCTCTTGCTCTCCATCGCTGGCCGTTAAAACTCAGTACCTCAGGCACTGCAATTATTGGTACGGTAAAGATGAAAGGTCACAACTGTTAGGAGAGGAGAAGGAAGTGACAGTATGATGAGGGAGGACATTCCAACTTTCTAAAGCTTCAATTGGCCAGGCATATAGGAGGAAAATAATGTAATAATGGCTGTCAAAAGTGCCTTTATTGACTTTGCAAAGCGATGGTTCCTGACCTTTTTCCTTATTGCTGCCCAAAACTGAAACCATTTAGTGAAAAATTATATTTCAAGCTACTTTTTGACCACTACTGGAGACTGCTAGAAACCAAATTATCAAAAAGTAGCAATGTTGTCCTTCTACCAAACACTCAGTCAGCCCCCCAACCAGTGACAGTAGCCTGTAACTGACATAAACAGTTCACTAGTAAACTACGTAGGAGCAGAGACCCATTCATGGCTGTATTAACAGAACAGGATACAGCACGACGAGCCTTGCTGACACTCTGCCCCAGTGGCCATCTACGGTACTGCAGTCCAAATAGCATTTTCCCCATAGACCACCATTATAAAAGAGACCTCTATAAACTGTTTACAGTACATTTCGATCTGCAACAAGGTCAATCATTACTCTATTATGAATTTTTAAACCATGAAGGTTTTATGTTTGCAAAATGTTCCCCGAGCCTACAAAAGCTATTTTTATGTGCATGAGTAAGTAAGTGCCATAATTGCAATGGGCTGAGTGGGACTGAGCAACAGACAAAAACTAATGTGTATGTGCAATGGGCCGCAAAACACAAAAGCAAACCACGAAGAGAGAAAACTATGGGAGTCAGAGTATGGTATCTAATTCTTATAATACATCCATGGGTCCAACAGCAACATATAGTAAAGAGGAGAGACTGTACAAAATGGTGGAAAAGGTGAACGTGATGCCACCCATTGATGCCAAGATATTTATTATTGCCATATTGTCCATTTTTGAGCCGTTTTTGGTGAAGCCAAGATGGAATAGGTGAAACCTGAGTGGAAACAGTTTTTTTGTTTATTCACAAGCAAACAACCAGAAAGTAATGTCATATTGTCTTAAAGCCAACCACAGTGGAGAGCACGCACATCCAAATAACTTGTACAGGTGCTGGATCAAAAATTCAAATAAAAAACAAAACCAGACAAAATATCTGCAGAGCAAAATTGTTTTTTCTATTTTTTCTATTGTAATTCTTTTATTAAGACAGGGCGCTGATTGGTTAAGTCTGGGATCAGATTGATTTTTAATTATACAGATTACAACCATGTCAGTAATGAGTGTGTTGGTGATGCCTGCTCTGCTTTATGATGTTTACTTGACAAAGCCTGGTGAAGATTTCTGAGATCAAAACACTGCTCTGTTAGGTTTATTGTGAGCTGTCAATACAGTGAGTGTGGCTCTTTTGTCCGATTCCTGCCCTCATATTCTCTCATTTTAGACCAAATCACCTTAAGGAGTCACAAGAAAAGAAGTGAAATTATCTACTGACACCATAACACGTTGTAGAAAACAAGTAATTTACCTTATATTAAGATTACCTGCTGTCCCAACAACTTGCATGGAAGCTATTTTGGACACAGACACTAGATGGCATTACAGAAAATCTCTCCTCTGCCACTTTCCCATCGGCTTCAATATCCAGCTCTTAGCTGCTTTGTGAAGAGGTAATATACGGTATTGTGATGCAAAGTACTGTAATTATGGTCATTATTATGGTCATTTGCTTTTTTGGCGAGAGAACGAGGCTCATTAGCCTTTATGACTGAAATATCTTGTGGTGCTGGTCACTGCACTCCATCGTTGAGCAGCTGAAAATGTGTGTGTGTGTGTGTGTGTGTCTGTGTGTCTGTGTGTGTGTGCCTGTGTGTGTCTGTGTGTGTTGGGGGAGTCTGGGCTGGCAAATCAATCTTCAAATCTCAGCACCTTGCAAAGAAATTATTAGGTCACTGGTATCGATCAACAGCCTTATCAAACCCTGCAGATATATGGCAGTATCTTCATTAAATAGAAGAAATGTACTTATTTATATTCTTTTAGCTGCACCTTCACTTCCCACTGAGAGTTATGCAGCATCCCTAGAGATTCCTGAGAGTCCCTTTTGAGAGCAAAGACACGGGAGAAGGACAAGGTGAGAGTGCGAATGAATGAGGAGATGGGAGGGAAAAAAGGATGGATTTGGGCTGTAACTGCCCAGGCAATTGGGTTGTAAGGCGAAGATGAAAGACAGGAACTGCAGGCAGAGAAATAAGTAGAAAGACCATCAGAGTATAAGAGACAGCAAATGAGGAAATTGGAGGGAAAGTAAAATTAAGCAGAGAGATGCTGAGAGGGGAAGAGAAAGGCAAAAGGGAGCCGGGGAGATCTATATGCCAGGGGAAGAGTGCTGTATTTCAGGCCCAGTGCCTTTGTGCCATTTGAATCACTACAGGTTTCTCATGCCCTGGGCTCTTCTATATAAAGCTCAGACAGCTGCTGGATTTTCCACATTACTGCCATGGAATTGGATTAATACAATGCCCGTCCATGTTTTCACCGTCATCAGCCAGCATCCGGAGGGACCTGCTCTCACAGGTCACTGGCCACCTGTCTCCTTCTGCTCATTGTTATGGGGGGCATTAGCTGGTATGGGCAATGTATGGCACACTGCATGCAGAACAGCACATCATTAGGAAACAAGTTTGTCATTCAACGTTGTGTTCCACAAAAGGCTGAAGGCCAAATCCATAGTTGTTATAACTGCGCCCCGTTTAAACACTGTTACCGCACTACTGACTACATCACAATTCATTAAATTGAAGGTTGCTTTTTTTTTTGGAAGTATATGAACTGGTAGTATACACTCAGTTGACAGTTTATTAGGTACACCTAACTAATGCAGTCTAATACAGCAGTCTTGCAATAAGTCCTACCATCATGAAGGTTGCACTTGTACCACACTTGACAATAAAGTTTGATCTAATCTAATCCAAAAGAACCAGTATACAAAAAGCCGTAATTTATTCAAATTATAATGGATCTATAGATCAGCAAATGCTGACAGCCTGCCATTTTTATCAACCATCCTTCACTTGTTCCCATTACAAGTCTGAAGCATCAAGATGTTTGACCCGGGTCAAATCACACAGCTCACATCAAGGCAGCCTTGAGCTTCTGCCGAACACCTCAATTACCACATTTCCATCATATCTTTCCTCGTATGTACCGTCTCCCACCAGCTGGAGTGTCTCCAGCACACTTTTATGAATTGTTAGGTCTTGATGGAAGCACTCCATATAAAATGCTAACAGGGAACTGGCAGACACTTATAAACGTCTAATCAGTGAGGGATATCTTTTATGATGACAGTGTCGAAGTGCACTCTCTGGTACACACAGGCTTGACTTTCAACATACACAACACACAAGACACACAACATGAATCCACACTCTTAACCCACGTTTGCACTTTTTTATAGGATGCATACCTTCTTTCTTTTTTTTGGCCCCACACATTCCAGCACTTCTGCTTAAGTTCTACTAAAAATTCTGGACCACAGGCGCGACATCTGCTGAACTCCAGAGAGACCACCAATATCATTTTCATGCCTCCTCTCAATCCCTCTTGGGGATCGCAAAGCGGGGTAGACAGCAGTATGAAGCAAAGTGCAGCATTATGGCTTTTTTTTGTCAATCTGGTTTCTACTGCTTTCACTGTATCCCTGGGTGTTTGCATAGCCTTAAGACATCCTTCAGCCTTGTGGTTTATCAAGTCCAGGAAATTTTTTTTTTTTTTTAAAAAGGGTGCAAAAAGAAGAAAAACTTTGGCACTTCAATTTACCCCATCTACTCCTGGGTGCTGGAGAGTTGTGAAAGCTGATAGGAAAACATTCTTGACATTCTATAATGGCTTTCTCAGAAGACCCGGCCATTTCTTTTGGACAAACAAAATCTCAAATAACCTCAACCCTATCACTGGGAGCCAGACGATCACCGCAGAAACCAGATTGGCTGAGCTGTGCACAGCAGGAAAAAATTGCCCACGTGGGTCATGTCACTGGCAAATATGGGGCCGAGTTCAGCCACACTCTCACGTGCATACGGTTTAGGTTTGGGCTTAAAATAGAAACAGTACTACTAAAAAGAATACAGATATCTTTTCCGTGATTTGCTTCATCATAAACACATCACACTGAAGCAGAAGTGTCCCATGCAGCATTTCAGGGAGAACATATGGTTATTTGGAGAATGTGTGTGGACTTTCTTGCTGTCATCATGTTTTTCTCCTATTTCAACCGTATTGCCATATTGCCACAAGTTACTTCATTATACTGTAGCGCAGAGGTTGATAACTGAGCAGCAGACCCAACCAAGAACATAAACAAAGCACCAGCATTGGGCCCATAAATAAGTGCCTAAATAAGTTGGGTGGGGCTTGGGCCACCATCAGGCCTGTGTGGTACTCTACGCCCACCTAACATATTCTCAACTTCTCTTTACAAAAAGGCTGAGGCATTTTCCTCTGTATTCATGATTCAGTTAATATTGTTGAACTGAAATAAAGCCGCTCCAGATTCACAAACACCTAATTTGAAATGTCACTTTCAAGCTACAAATGATTTTATATATATATATATATATATAGTTACTGTGCCCAAGAGACCTTTTATAACATTTTAAATTATATTATTGAATATATAACAAGATTTATTTTTTCTATAACTATAACTCTTCTTGGAACTAATTACCATAAAGTTGGCCGGTAAAGTAAAATGAAATAGAAAGCAATGAGTACAAAATATATCCCTTTTTTTTTCTCCACAAATACAATTTCTGTACCGATTGCTTCCATGTGTAATTAAAAGCTTGAGACTTGAACATCACTGGTTATTGTCCTGACACAGATTAGGTCATTGACATCACATTGTTGGTACAGTGTTTCAGAGGTTTTGTAATATCTCCTTATGAGCTTCTAATTCATTTCTCAAGCGTTGTAAAAACAGGTCTGTCTTATCTTCTCTCATTGATTTAACTAGTTCATTTTATACAAGTACAATACAATACAAGTTCAACTTCTCTAGTGTATTATTGATTTAGTCATTACACCTTTTCTCATTACACAACCGGGTGCTCAATACAAGGCCATTTTGAATATCCAATTGAACAAAGGCCTACATGAGTACTTAAATAAATGCTGCACATTCATGCCATTGCTGTTGAATGCTGTTGTTCACCTTTTGTGATACTAAAAGGTCTCGAAAATAATAGAAAACAAAACATAGAAATCATTGTCATTTCTGATTAAAAGATCCCTGCATCTGTCCATAACTGCACCAATATTACTGTTTTTATTTTTTTTAAATATGACAAAAGAGACATCGTTGACTGCCAATGGATGGAGTGGGTTGTTTGGGGATGCTTGCCATGTTCAGTGTCAGTAGGACATCACGAATATCCAGTTTACTCAAACTTTCCCTTGTGCCTACATATGCTCTGTTTACCTACTTATTATCTATTCAGGGATGGAATTGATCACAGAATGGGTAGAAGTCAAGGAACCAAGGACAGGGCAGCTCTTCACAGGGCAAACATGGAGAGCTAGAGATACTCAGATATGAAGAAAAATCACTGCCTCTAATCTGTCTGACTTACTGGTCTTTTAATGGTGGGAGGAAACCTACACAAACACAGGGCGTACATTAAACTGTCCACACAGACACAAGAACTAAACCTTGTTGCTGTGAAATGACAGTGCCAACCACTGAGCCACCATGCCACCTCCATACTGGTGGTAAGGATGTGAACGCTTGGCAAAGAATCTGTCACGTTCAGACTGAAAGGGTAAATGTTTTTCAGGCAAGCGGAGCCATCTGGTGTGTGGTGGAGACACCAGCTGGAGGGAGGCAGGAAGACGGGTTCAATGGGCCTGCGAGAAAATGGCAGGAGTGAGTGCTCTGAATCGGGTGATGTTTCACGAACAGGGCGAGAGGTCCGGTGATTCACTGTTGTAGTGGATTGCACCTGCTCAATGTCGATGCTCCCATCAGAAGATGACAGCAGGGTGATGGCACACACGAATCAAGCTCATCTTGAAAAAAATGATTCAAACTATGGCCTGTATGGTTGACGATAGTGAAAATGAATTTCATTATTACATGATAAAAGGGGAGTTATGGAAATTTTTACTATAGAACCATTTTAAATGTTTTTTTGTAATATGCCTATTAGTGAAATATGCATTTGTCTTTCTAACCAAATTAATAATGTAAATCCTGTCACAAAAATATGAATCATAGGTATTAAAGCTAACTGGTGAAGAAAGTAACATTTTTATTTTAATAATATTTGCGTCATGCGTCACTTGTGTTAAGGCCTTTACACACCGGGGACGTAACGAATAAACAACACGAAAATGCGAAGTACTTGCCTGCGAATATTTACTCTACTACATCCAAAAGTAAACTAATCTACTCACTATCCTGCATCCGGCGGTGCTGCTCCACACGTGGTCCTTGAGTTCATTGTTTTTATAATTTTTGTGTCCTTCGTCGTATAATACAGGGTGATGAGAAACACAATCAATCAACAGGTCCGGAGTTGTGATCTGACGTCTGTTCTGCACAACATGCTTGGTTGACGCCTTTAGTCGCTGTGCGAAAGCTCATAAAAATCAACCTTGTTTCGAAAAAAATTACGTCGCTTTTTTGTCGCGTAATATTCGCTTTCTGTGTGAAAGTACTCATGACAAAAACAACAGTTCGAAAAAATATATTGCGAATTAATCGCACGAAAGAAACGTCTCCAGTGTGTAAAGGCCTTTACTGTTACCCTATGTTTGCATGTCACAGATAAACAATTTAGCGGTTTCTCAAAAAACGTAAAACAGGCAGTAAACACAGCATGCCTCACTAGGAGACATGTTCATTGTTTCTAACCTGGCAGCCTGGCTGTCTTTAAAGCAACTGACTCAAGAGAATCTCATGTAAAGAAAGGAAATCAAATGTGCCATTATCCTGTAATTGCCACTTGTGGACACAGTGGCCACTCTAATGAAAGTTACATTGTCTCACTTTAAAGGACCAGTGTGTAGGATTTAGTGGCATCTAGCAGTGAGGTTGCAGATTGAGACCAACTGATAACCCCTCCACTCTCCCTCCCCTTCCAAGCATGTAGTAGAACCTATGGAGGCAGCGAAACCCGCGAAAGGCCCTCTTTAGAGCCAATGTTTAGTTTGTCCGCTCTGGGCTACTGTAGAAACATGGTGGTGCAACATGGCGTGCTCTGTGGAAGAGGACCCTCTCCCACTGCTGATATAAAGGGCTCATTTTAAGGTAACGAAAACACAACGATTCTTATTTTCAGGTGATTATACACTAACGAAAACATACTTATGAATATTATATTCAATTTCTTCCAATAGATCCCCATAAATCTTACACACTGTTCCTTTAAAAAGATCTTGAAAAAACTCATTATTACATTTCAGCCATTTCCTTCAAAGTCAAAGTCAATCTGCATTTTGTACCATTTGTAATTTGTTTCTGTTGAAAAACTCAACATTTCCAAATAAACAAGCATTATTTCAGGAATGTTTCACAGACATTGGAAAGCAGGACTTAACAGTTCACAGACTTACATTACAACCAATCAGGATTCTAGTTCATTTAGGCTGAATGTGACTAAATGTATTCTATTATAACTTACATAGAGAGGATTGCATGGAAGAGTATAACATAATGAGAATTGCTAATAGCATAATGTAGATTGGAAGTGCACTTACATGCTCTGGCAGAATGTAATGCTATCAAAATATGCTGTGCGGCTCTTTTGAGGAGATGTTTTTTTTTGTGACTTAACATTCATTACAAAATGGCAATTAAATCCAGAAGTAAATGTTGCTTTACAGTGGTTATCTGATTGTTTTATCATATTTAATACTCCAATGCTCTCTCTTTGCCTCCTCTGCTCATCTCTCTGTTCCAATGTGTAGAGCAACAAATCCACAATTATCCTCACAGCAGCGTTCTTGTCAATGTGAAATTGAGATGTGGGGAACTTTTCCTCGCCTGGGGCTATCGACTCATCCAATAAGGAGGCCCCTACATAGATGAATTCACTGGCTTGTTGTTGAGACCAAGTGTTTTGGCAGAAGCTACTGGGAGCTGCCACTAAAGATTTATCCAGCCAAAACCCAGAATGCACCCCCACTAGCCCGTACCCATGCCCCCCATCACTGCCACCAGTTGACACATGCTCACTGTGACATCTTGACCGATTGCCTCATTGCCAATGAAGCAGAGGGCCATGACTGATGTGTTGCATGCGCTGTATAGCTGGGTCTCTATGAAACAGATGACATGTTGGAGACACTGCAGATTTATTTATTTATTTATTTGCTTTTTCCATTCATACCGCGATTAATAGGCTAATTTCTAGAAACTCAGGAAGGTTATACTTCATGCAGTAGTTTGAGCACAAGCCAGCAAATTCTCAATACTGCCTACCATACACTGAAGGCAAATTGGAAGGTGGGGTTAAAGGGCACAAGCGACACTGGTCTCTAGGTCTCTACATCAATACACAGCAGAGAAACTAGCCAGAGGCAGCAAAGGATCCTGGGAGGGGGAGGTGAAATTGGCCATCATTTATCAGCTCTAGGTAACAGCAGCAGTGACTGGGACACCAATGCATCAATATGGTCCAGGCACACACATACTGATACCCACATGCACAATGGTACTAATGAGGTACAATAGAAAAGGTCACAGCTCAGAGTGTGAGGTAGGCGCACAACCATGTGGTGGATGCCAATTTCCCAATCGCATGTGATTCACTTCTTTGACGATTCCCTCTGTTTTCAATCTGTATGATACAGAGTCTAGAGTAAGCACAGTGAATGAGGGACTCTGGCAAGAGATAAAGGGCACCCAGAGTAGAAAACAGCAGGGAAGAAAAGCAGCCAAACTCCTCCAGACAACCGGCTTGGAAGCTGAGGGAATTTTCATCCACCCTGCAAATATTGATTTTTGTCTTTGCTGCTCTTTCCATCAATGCTTCAAACTAACCCCCCCATCCCCATCCCCATCCCCAACGCACAACCACCACCTCTCCATGCCCCCCTCTGGCACAGGGCCGGCAGTGTCCTGGGTGGTTTTATAAAAGTAGCACACCAAAGTCATGATGTGGTTCACTCACTCTTAACTACAATCTCCAGTGATTTCTGCATTCTACTGTACCATCTCATCACTTCAAAAGGCTTTTCTATCGAAGTCAAACTCTAAAGCAGAAGAGGATTGTTTAGCTCTGCGCTGCACAAATCATCCGGAGTGCTGCACATTGTATTGTATTTGATTATTGTGCGTATCAAAAGGACTTGGAGAGTCAATTTAACACCACTTGTGCAAAACTAAACATCCTTCCCCCTGAACATGGTCATTGCTTCTGAAGTGTGGTGCTGTGCAGTGGTTTCCACACTGAATAGGGAAACATGTATTTTACTGAACAGATTCTGTGGGTGGATAAATCGATACTACCAGCTACCAGTCTCTATTATAATAAGTATGCTTCTATCTAGGATGCGCTCACAAATATTAATATCTGTAGGCTATACTGTATGCACAGCATAATGCAAGTAGTCTATATATCTGTGAAAAAAGTAGAGATATGACCTCCCCACTAAAAACAAAGCACATAAGAACACATAGTTCATGGTCCAATTATAAATGGTTGACTTAAAAGCTACTGTAGTAAAGCTTTTAAAGCTGTGGGTAACAGGAAGTCACTTGCTCGCTCAGTTGTAAACCCATGTCCATCTGCGGATGAAGACCATGAGATGCAGTTGAAAGTTGCAGAAAGTGGACCTTGAGTTTAGACTGTCCTGGACAAACTATTTTCAAAGTCAAGAACGAACTTTCAAACTCAATAAAACAATGGTTTCCACCATTTGGGACTCTTTTGCCTCCACTTCAACGGTCAACTTTGTTAAAACAGTTTGCTATTGGTCAACTCGGATTTAATTCACTGCTAACAGCACCACAGATCACTGCGATTTCTTTCAAATGAATCAAATCTGCTACACATGATGGCATGAGCGGGCCTTAAGACTAAAATGTATGCAGGGTTAAGGTGTATCTCTTTACAGTAAGGGTAAACTCCAAGGAGGATGTACAGTTTATAAGTGTGTTTATTTTGATATAAACTATGTAAAATACAGTAGGTAGGTATATAATACGTTATATCTATGGAAGATATATAATGCTTCATTGTATAATAACTGTAGCACACGGACTATAAAAGTAGAAGGAGCTATTGACTCAGCTCCACTCATGATAGAGCAATGTAATGTAGTTTTCTTTCCCAAAGTCTGTTTTATTCAATCATGTCACACCTCCAGTTTCCTACGTTACTCACTCATCCACGCATTCTATGAGACTGCGCCATCTGGCACCCACAGCACCGCCATGATAGCTGCCTCAGTCTCTGCAGACAACAGAGACAACCCCTTGGTCACGGATTTAGAGAAGAGGAAGAGGGTTGTGAACGTTGTCTGTCCACCCAGATGTAGGCAACCCTCTCATAATTCCCCAATTGAGGACTATTTCTGTTGACTTGTTGTGATGTTGGCCCATATTTGTCAGGGCTGTCACTTCAGTCACCCTGTTATGCCACGCACAACTTCATTACGCCTCTGAGAGGAGTTTTGCGTCACAGGTGTTCGGGGGAGGGACGACTCAGCGGGATAGTTCTCAAAGTGCAACCCAAAGTGAGTTTTGCTGCTTTGGTGAGAGCTCAAGTGATCTCAGGATTTTAGTAATCACTGGCAGAATATCCTTTTCTCTAAAAACTGAGTTCTGAAGACCCAAGATGAATAATTCAAAAACACTCCACTGAAAATGTAAGACACTTTTATCCAAACAAGGCCCTCAAAACACATAAATGCCATAGAAAAATAAGACTGATATTACTGCTGCTGTTCAAATGCTGCTATCTGTCCTCCCAGGCTGATGTAAACATCTCATAAAGTCACAATACAAGACAGCATCCATAGTTTCAACCTGAGCTACTACTCCTGGGGTGTTATTCGCTGTCATAAATGCGCCACAAAAAAAGTAAAGTTACCACTTGTGCCTGTGGCAATATTGCTACACTATAATGCTTTGTGGCATGTAGGTCTGTGTTTGTGCCAATACTTCCACAGGAGATATTAAGATCTTGAATTACTTGCCAACTTCCTGTACTGCATGAAAAACAGAAGTAGCTAAAAAGAGGGTCTGAACTTTGCTCTTTATGGTTATTATTCCCTTACTGAGTATTTAATTGCTGTATGCTACAGATTATAGTAGAATACAGCAACTTCTTTTCTGAGGGAACATAGAAAACACTGCATCTGCTTGCAGATGATTTCTCAGTTTTTGTCAGTTTTTTGCTATTGTTTAGTGACTCATCCATTTGGACTCCTTTGCTTAAAAATAACTGCTGCCTGTATATATCTGGATTTATTATTATTTGAACATTTTCCAAGGGGTTTTGAGAGCTTTCAGAATATTTTTGAATAATGCCTGTCCTCAGTTTGGAAATTTCCAGAACTTAACACGAGAATATTCATAATATACGGCAATCAGAGCACTTGTCAGGCTGTGGCTCAAGGTGCTCTTGAATGTACAGGCAACTCAGAGAGAACACAAACAGTATTAAGAGCACATTATCATTGGAAAAAATGCACATGTACTATGAATGTGTTTTTTTGTGTATGAGGCAGTGGGCTAAGGGGTGAGAGGGGTGTTGGAGTAAATACCAGTGTGACACCAGTAATATTTGCCTGTAGATCCAGTGTCACAGAATTTATATAACAAAAACAGTTGTCTGTTAAAACTGTTAAATTGCATGTCATTCTTGGTCTCAACTGAAGGGTACAAACACTCCCTGAAATATTGCTCACACTTTTAACATTCTTTTTAAAAAAGGGACAGGGAAGCTGTACATCTCATCTTAAAAGTCAGGCAGCAACAAATATGGTGTAAAGCTTTGTTTACTCAATGTGAGTAGCAGAAGGGGTGGTTATAGTAATAGTGACAGTTTTTCCTTTATGTCATTAAAGCCTGTTTAAATTCAGTTTCTGTGTGGACAATAGCCAACGGTGCTCCTCCATCCTCTGCATTAATTCAGCAGCAGGATATTTCTCCCTCCCTCCATCTCTGCCAACTGCTAGGTGTCATAAAACACTTAAAATAGAGGCAGACTAACAATGAGACAGATGCTGGAGGCTACAGATTTTGTGAAAGCTTCTGCAATCTAAGTTGAAAGCCTGCAAGAGTCAGGCAAACACTCTCGCTGACGCTGCTGCATTATAGATGGAAACAAAATAGGCATGGCTGTTTTATCATTAGCTCCTCTGTGTGAATGTGAGATCAATGCAATCTGTGATCTTACCTGGAGATAGAGCTTTAACACGGAGAGTCTGAACTTTCAAACTTCATTAGAGTACAGCAGTGGTGGCGATGGCTCAGTGGATGGCTTTGTTGCAATATTGATATCACAAAACGTAGCACTATGTATTACCAGGATGTTTACACTGACAGAGTTTTAGGGAAGTTAGGAGTTGGTACTTTCTCAATAATAGGGCAGGCACATCACATGTTGGTATAACAGTTTAAGTAATTCAAACAATTCATTAAAATGACACTAGATTTTGGAGGAAAACATGGCTGCACAGACCTCTTTGGGTTGAAAAGTCTCTTGAATCTCTGACCACACCCTAAATCACAGCTAGGTGTGGTCAGATCTGTTGGACTTGCATCCACACCCAGCTGTGATGTAGTGTGGTACATGTACATTATTACATCACTGCTGTACAGAGTGAGGGAAAAGCATGTTGTCGCCACTAGTTGGCAGTGCAAGCAGGATTATTAGACTGGGTGCAGTTACTCTTTCAATATGCACAGTGAACAAGTTGCACCTTGCAATGCCTGCTGTTGTCTCAGATTAGATAGAAAAGAAATACTTAAAGGAAAGTTAAAACAAAAAAAAATGTGGAAAGAAAATCACTTTGCCTAATAGAAAATCTGCAAATAAATTACAAATCTGTCTATTGTGCAGCAGTAGTGCAAATTGTGCAAAGTCTAACAATTAAGTAAAGACCACTGTCTCTGAAAAGGCTTTCTGAAACATGAGTCCATGACATTCAACATTAGCCTTTTTATCTACTAAATAATGTTGCCAATTTATTTTTATTTTTTTTTAGATTTATCTCCGACGAATGTAAGAGGAGGCTTCAAGTGGTTGACATCTGAATGGATTTACAGTAAACAGGGAGATTTAAAGGTTTGTTGGAGAAACGTCTCTGAAATAGTCAAGTCTTGTTGGAAGCCACAAACAAGTTGTTGGAGAAGTTAGACAGAACCTCTCCAAGTTTAATGGCCCGTGTGCTGCAGAGAGAACTTCGCTATTTTCACCCCAAACACGTCTGATGTGGCTTCTTCCTTCACACCACTTACATTTGATTAATTCACAGCTGCATAATAAATAGAATCAATTCCAGCTGAGGCATTAAATTACCTGCAATTAAGCCATTGATTGAATGTTCTGATCTAGGTAATTGATTTTATTGTCCATTAATTTAAACCAAAATCTTCGGCAAAGGGGATGAGATTCAATGACTGCTGCCATCCTGGACAGAGAGCTATTCGTCTTGCTGGGTCTGATATGGAACATCTTTAATGTAGGTGCAGTAATGTCAATCGAGTTATCACTTAGTATCTAAATGTTTCAGCGCTGGAAATACCGCCCTGCATAATTCCCAGGATGAGTAAAAGTGAAAAAGACAACCACTAACTGAGTGTCTGTCTACATGAACGTCTCCACAAGTAAGAACTGATTTGGATATGCAATGCAGTTATCAAGTTACAAAAGCAGACACAGTAGCCTTTGGTCTTCAACTACCAGTTCTGAGTCACTGTTTCAACTATTTCAGTTTGAGATTTTTGGTGGCAAAAATAAGTCAGATATTCAACAGATATTGTGTTTTTGGAGACTCCACATAAGCCACCATCTCTCTTCTGTAATTTTTTTAATAACCTTCTACCCTTTTGAATACAGTTTAGGTCCCATTATGGAAATATTGCTGCTCAGTTATGCATGCAACCTCCCTGTTTTCAACAAACTACATGACATTCCTTCACCAAAACACTGGAGTTGAATAATTAAAGAGGACTATTTTGTGTTAATGCATTTAATTATAATGTTGTCATGGTGGAATAAATAATTCATGACGACTTTTTTTTGTTTGTTTGTTGTTTTTTTTTGCTTTATCCAAAGTATCTACAATTCAAATGCAGTCATTTACTTTTTTTACTCCCCACTTTAGGTTCATGGAGAGTTTTTCATGACCAAGGGGAAACGGCTCTTTAATGACTGCGGGCACCTGATGCACTTAGATCTTCCTCAAAGTCTCATTACGTTTTTCCTTGAAGTTACAGTAAAAGCACCCATGTTTATTTGATTTGCTTCTGTGGACTCCAAAGAATTAAAAGGAAAAGAAGCTGCTTAATTTTGAGGCTGTTACATAATGAAGCGTCCTTGTTTCCACACTGACAGCAGGACTCCGTATAAATGTTTAAAGTAAGCCATGAAATAACCATTTTTCTCTGCTAATTAGGAGGCCACCTCTGCTCCACTTCCCTTGCCTTTTTGTCTCTGGCTGCAAACTTCTATCCAGCAATCTGGTCAGCGGTGAGAGGGACAAATTGTGATCGGTCCTCTTTAAAGTTTAAAACACCGCTAATTGGCTGGATATAGAATAATTTGTAACATTTGTTCCCCTTAGAAAATTCATCATGCATAGACAACTGATTAACATTCTGAACGAACAAATGAATGAGTAAATTAATAAATAAATGTTGGTGGAGTTCTGCAAATTACATGAAGGTGTAAGAAGACAGCAGCTAACCTCATCTTATTCACATAAACTACAGGCTGGGCTGTCCATCCTTAGCTGTTAAGTGATCCATTGAGGTGTGTGCAACTAGAACATTTAAAACATTTGACAGTTGAATTGTAAAATCAGGTACTAGTGTGCAAAACTGATAATGAAAGAATTAGTAGTAGAAGCACTTTAACAAGAACATTTTAATTAATGCACATAGCATGCACAGTTTTACATATGGAAACTGTATTATTGTTTGAGTTTTGTGTTGTTTTGAATGGGTTTTGTTGAGTTTTGTGTGATTTAAAAGGCCCAGATCAACTAGTTTAGGCTAGCTTAGGTATGTGGCACTGATCCATGCTCTTATAAATATCAACTTTTTTTTTTTTAAAATAGACATTTACCATCTAATAGATTTTCAGTATTTCTGCTAAATAAGTAATTTATATAAGCTGTGATATCTGACAGGCAACATGTGTGAAAGTGGATCCTACAGAAGTAAACTTTTGTGCTGGATTAACAAGCTTCATCTAACTGTCAAGCATAGAGTTCTACTTAAACAATGCACAAGACCAAGTCATTATTTTTCTTTACTGCAGAGTGGAATACAGTGTTCCCTGTTAAAATTCAGGACAGTGGAAAGTCCTACTTAGTGTAGATTAGAGAACCGACTTACAGCAGCAAACAGGATTTCTTATCATGGTAGGAAACCCCAAACATTAAGCTGCTGATTACCAATAAAACAGGCAGGGAAACATTTTATATTTAGAAAAGAGGAGAAGGACAGATCATGGTGATGACCACCTGTGACAAGGTGGCTCAAGGCAAGCAGTCAATGAAAGGAATCTTGCTGATGTTTTGCAGCATATCAGGAGCGAGCAGAGTCTTAAAAGGATAATATATAAATCAAGTTATCGCATAAACTTTAAAAACACCCATCTTACATGCGGTCTTATGCGCAAATTTGCTGCTAGAGCAATTCAGATCTTTGCGTGTGGTTGAAATAACTCGCTAACAGAAAACAAAAGCATAAACGCTCCGCCGTCTATTTTGTTACTTCAAATGACAATAACTTGAATGGATGTGTCACGGCAAAGACAAAAGCTGAAGAGTTGTGAAAATTGAATGATACACTTTCTTTGAGAGGCTGCTAACGTAACAGAGGACTCTGTTAGCACTCGGCACAGTGCTGCAGAGAGCTACGACTTTTTTTTTTTTTTTTTTTTTTTTTTTAAAATAACGCCACGCTTGCCATTTGCTAATCTCCACTGCACCAGCAGCAATGCCACGAGGTCAGAGCATGAGGTTTACATGCTCTTGCTGTACCAACGAGCCCTGGAGAACTCTGCTTACCCAAACCTTAGAAAGCTTAATTGGTCTATGAAATATTCCAAAATGCACACACACTAAACTGTTTGTTGAAGTGCTTCTAATTGCATGCATCAGCATGGGAATTCTAACTAATGGAACCAACAAAATGTCTAATTGTGCACAAATAATTGCTTTTATTACCACATAAGTATTCATACTTTGTAGTTATAGCACTTTACTGTACCAGTTTGAAATTAACTGCATAAGGCTGCCCCAATATCTTAGACACACACACACACACACACACACACACACACACACACACACACACACACACACACACACACACACACACAC